>CM033107.1:14103962-14207708 GCA_019321725.1 Paulownia fortunei | reverse complement strand
CTTATTTCTAAATCTATTTGAGAGTGAAAATTAACTCTTGAATCAATAAGTGATAAAAGAATTAACCTTTTAATCAAAAAAGGATGGAACCTTTTGATGGAGTAACTTATCTTGAATTATGAAAATAGAACACAAAAAAAAATGAGAAGAGACGAGGGGGTCGAAAATTCTAGCTCTCTTGCTTGTAATTTTTGGCCCTTACATTGACAATGTAGTCTAGACCTAATCTCATTAGGTCTCCAACTCTTACCTTAATTAGTCCCCTAATCCAATTAGGAAGCCTTCTCCTTGCTTATCTCTTATTTCTTACATTTTAAGACAAATTCTTTTCTTCTTTATTAGGACTCATTAATTCTAACAATTAAAAAATCCTAATGGGCCTCTAACCCATTGGGCTTGGACTCTAATTAATTTATTAAAGTTCAATTAATTGATCTCATTAGTTAATTAAAAAGCTCAATACAATTAATTGATCCAATCAATTAATGAGTTGGTTCCATCATAGGCCACCTAATCATATTTGACTCAATTAAAATAGTTTTATTATTTTAATTGGTTAAATTAATTTAACTCCTTAAATTAATTTTAGGTCAGTCTAATATAATTGATCTTCATCAATTAATTAATTCACTCTCAAGAGTACCTAATCATTATTAGGTTCAAATAAATAATCATATTATTTATTTAAATTAATTAATTTAACTGTTTAAATTAATTATAACTCAAGTTGATTAATCTTCATTAATCAACTTAATCCAACATTTTGGATTAAAAAAATAGATATAAAAGTGGATCATCTCGATTTGTGTCTGATCCATTAGGTTCACAACTAAGTTAGTAGTGGGTTTGCAACCTTTGCAACTTATCAATAAATTTAATTTTTTGATTAATTAGTCCAGTTAATTAATCAACTTGGAATTAACCCATTAATTCCAAGAACTTCACAAATCAAGAAAAGCACCTAGCAGCGCATCTCGACTACCTAGTCTTAGATGAATAGCAAGTGAACCTTTTTTGTTATGAGAACCATACAAATATGGTCCCTCAAGCAACTAACCTCCCGATTAAGTCTAGGGCATAGATTATTACACAAAACCCTATTTTGACTTAATACGTATGATTTTATTTTAAGTCACATTGATCATTTGATGAATCACTAGAAAACCCTATGTCCAGTATTCATCCTGCCTTAACTAAGGTCTTCGGGATTAAGGACTAAGAAAACATAGGAGATTCTCCTATTCTACTACATAGGTGATGGATCCTTTATTGGCTACTCTAATACACCCAACATAAGCCCTTTATGATTGTCATGCAATCAGGAAATACATCAAAGTGTATAATGTCATGCACAAGGCCATCATGGTACCTTAAGTTAAAAGACTAATTAATGCACTATCGTAACTAGGAAATTCTCATTCGATAAATAATGCTTTCCAATTAAGAATACCTTAGTGGGCCATTCAGTGTACTCATTCTCTAACAAGTACCCAAACACATACATTAACGTCCATACACCAATGTCTATAGAATGAGATATTCTCATTTTGAGTATACATCATGTGTTTGAGTCTATCGAGCTAATCGATGTCCCATCTCAATGAACCCCTAACTCAGAACATGTTTAAGATCAAAACCATAGAGGTATATTCTATGATCACCATCATATGCGTGACCATGCCCCATAGCTAAAAATGATCTAGGGACTTTATCTAACTAATAAAAATAATTAAAGATAAAGAAATAAATTTTATTTATTTAAACATTATGAATAAGACTATTTTTACAAGAATATAAAAGCTTGCCGCTGATTGGCTTGCCGGGTACTACTCTAACTATTGCTCCATCTACATGGAGGTTTGATGGGTCATGGGCTCAAAAAATTAGGGCATCAATATATTTTATGGGCTCAAAAAATTAGGGCATTCAACATATTGATTGGGCCTCAAGCCCACTAGGCAATATGAAACTCGAGTTACCATTAGGGGCGATGGAATTCAAAAATAATAATGGGAGACATTTTGTAACCAAAGACCTTGTTATGAATAACTATGTTTTTGGAAAGAATCCTGTTCTTCTGCCTCATTTTCAATTTTGTATAGATTCTCTATAAAAATGGCTAAAAATCTACTTGCATCAATTTTGAACACTTATAAATTAATTAGGCCTAATTTTGTCAATTGGCTTAGGAACCTCAAGATTGTTTTATAATCTAAGAAGAGATCCTACATCCTTAATACTCTTCCACCGGTAGGTCCGTTAGTAGATAGGATCGAGGATGAGCTTGCAGAATATCAACAAGAAGTTGATAATGATCTACAGGCGGATGTTATATGATGGCATCAATGTCAAATGAGTTGCGAAGGCAACATGAGGTACATATGCATGCGCATGATATCTATGTTCACCTATAAGAGTTATATGGTGAACACACTAGGCAAGTGTGATATCAATCTTGAAAGAGCTTTTTAGGACCCATATGACAGAGAGCTCTTCAGTCCATGACCACAGATAAAGATGATAGGCCTGATAGAAAGGCTCTAGTCCCTTGGAGTCATTATAGATAATGAACTCTATATGGGTCTCATCCTGCAGTCTCTGCCTCCAATATTTTACACCTTTTTTGTCAACTTCAACATGCATAAGATGGAAACTAGCATTGCTGAGTTGGTTAACATGTTGAAGATGACTGAGTCCACCATGAAAAATGATAAGTTGGTCATACTTATTAGATGCTTTTCCAACTTGAAGGCTGCAAAGCCCAAGAAGAAGAAGGGAAAGAGGAAAATCCTCGAAGGCTAATAAGATGGAAGCTACTAGTGGGGTCTTGAAGGGTTCCAACAAAGTCGATGATAAATACCATTATTGCGGCTAACTTGGGCATTGGAAAAGGAACTACAAGAAGTACCTTACGAGCCTAAAGAGTTTAGGTATATATTTTATTGAAGTTAACTTATGAGTTAATGGTTTTTCTTAGGTATTGGATACCAACTGTGGGTCTTATGTTTACAACGATTTGAAGATGATGGTGCCAGGTAGAAAGCTGAGTAGATGAGAGATAGTCTTGGGGCTAGGAATAGAGTAAAGGTTGCTACATTAGCTATAGAAATTGTAAACTTATCTTTGAATAATAGTTTAGTTTTGGTATTGAACAATTATCTTTATGCACCAGATATTATTAAGAACATCATCACCATTCCTATTTTGGATGGAGAAGGCTATGGGCTTTTATTTGAGAATGGAAAGTGTTCTATTTCTATATTTTTACTTCGATCTTTTCTTGTATATTGATGAATGGTTTATATACTTTAACTTCCCATAACTCCATTTTTCACATTTAACAAAATAAAATAAAATTACATAATAATAATTCTTTAAATCGACATACAAGATCGGTTCACATTTATGAAAAATAGATCCATAAGTTGTCATAATTGCTAGACCTTAGAGGTAAGCAAGACCTACTAACATGTGAATCTTGTCTCCAAGGAAAGATGACCAAATCTCCATTTGTTGGATAAATTGAGCAACCAAAGATCTACTGGATTTGATCTATACAAATATATACGAGTTACTAAGTATTAGTGCTCGAGGGAATTTATAACACCCCCAATACTACACATGCATATATATTTATAGATATAATAATTTTGACATGATAAATCCTGTGTGCCTGTACAATTTTTTTTTTCCTTTCCTGTAACAGCATAATAAATAATAAACTATTTTTCTCACTCACAAACTAATATATATATATATATACCTGCAGAGGACCCATAACAATCATAACATTTACATACCCATGTACAGAAAAGTTTTAAAAGTAACACACAATACAAATCCCAAAACCTAATATAATACACTCCAAAATCAAAAAAGTTAACCAGCCCGACAGGTCGTCATCCATGTACACTGATCCTCAGAACCTATAGGAGCTCCAGCCGCTCGCTCAGTAAGTCCATGGCTTCAAGTATCATCAAACTCACCTACAATGCATAAACTACGTGAGCTAATACTCAGTAAATGAAAATCATGCATGCTGAAGGGGATAATCCAACATAAATGCAATACATTTCTATGAGATTATGACAAGAATGCGAATTTATGCATCAAAATCATTTTATTTAAAAATCATTTTCCATCACTGGGCCCTTGGCCCACCTACTATGTATCGGATAGAGCTCTCGACAATATCAATAATCACATGGCCATAAACAGATCGACACAGTCCGGGGGCCATCTCCTGGGATCACCAAAGGTCCACCCCCTGTCTTCCCCTGTGACCCTCCAGAAGTATTCCCACTGGCGGCGTCAATAAGAGCATAGTCAAGTGGTCCACCCTCTCGTGACCACCAGAGGTACACCCCCTGTCAACCTCTATGATCCTTCGAAAAGTAATACTCGCGGCGCTCTAAATATCATATAAATAAGCCACACATGGACCTCGATACACTAGTAGTGGCTAACCAAAATATTTTCTTTCTAAAAATAATGTTATGCATGCAAAACCTCAACTATGAGCACGTATTATGCATGCACTTGTAAATATTGTTGAATGACATGTTCAATGACATAGTGAATCACCTGTCCTGCCAACCAAACAACGCATGCACTATAAAATATTTATGATACTCATCAAGACACAATGATCACATTTAATATAAATAAGTCAAGAAATACTATACCCATGCATTGTAGTGGCAAATGGATTTTCACTTACCTTCCACATTTGATATCTTATTGAAGATTAACAAGATTCTTCTCCCTAACCTTAGATATAAGACGGCCTGTAAAAGTATGACGTATTAATTTTCATTCTTAATCAATAAGTTTCTATATCAAATTTCATAAGGGATCTCAAATCTTAAATTTAATTAAGTAACAATCAAACTTTAAAAATTTTATATTTCACCCCAATCAAAACCTTTTAAATACTTTAATTTCTCGTTTTGAATTTATTCTAATATTATTTAATTGATATGTTATAATCCTGTAATAAATCCTTCAATTTAATTAACTCCGTCATCAAATCAATACAAGATAATAAAATCGAATATTCGTAACTAATTTCAAATTAAAGGTGTATATTAGTTATTGTCTCACAAGAAAATAACTAGTTAATTTGAATCAAAACTTTCTTTTAAATTAGAAATAAACGGCATAAATATATATTTTTATTCGTACAAAAATAAGAAAGGGCTTACCCAAAATTTCTTCAAATTTCTACGGTTGAAATTTGTTCTTTCTTTTTCTCTCTCTTTTTTTCTCTTTTCCTTTCCTTTGTTGCCGTGAATATGTGTATATGGTGTTTTAATATCTTAACTATTACTTACCTATTAAGTAAATCTAATATAATATTGTAATATATGTATACTTATCCTTAATATAATATAATATATTATAACATATGTATAATATCTTGTTTTAATATCTTAAGTATTACTTAACTATTAAGAAACCTAATATAATATTATAATATATGTATACTTATCCTTAATATAATATAATATATCATAACATATGTGTAATATATTATAACTATTACTATACACTATACACGTGTATACATATATATATATAAACTAACATTCTAATATATATATATATAATATATACATATATATACATGCTTATCTAAACATAAGCAATACACGTGTATACACACATATATATATATATTATGATATTATTTTATTATACTACACACATATACTTATATCTATATATATTTCATACATCTATACATATATATATATATATTTCATACATCTATACATCTATATAATATATTTCATACATCTATATATATATTATATTTATATATATATAATTAATACATAATATTTTAATATTTATTTATAAACCCCCAAATTTATTTCTAGTAAGAATTTACACCCTTTTAATTAATATGATAATGTCCTTTTTATTATTATTATTATTATTACTATTACTATCATTATTTTCTCCCTAATTAATTCATTTGCATAGTTTATCCTACACCGATAAACACAACGATGCCACATTTCACTTACGTATATCATAATAATATCTGATAGTAGACACCTAAATTCTAATCTTAGTTCCAACTCAACCAATTAGGTTAAAAAATCTAGAAACTAATATCGGTGATAACTTTAAAAGTTTAATTATTAAATGTCGTATAAAATATAATGTATTATGAAATATCAATTAAAATGCAATGACACATACGTGGTATAAAATGCATGAACTATATTGGCCAGGTGAATAGTGTGAGGGTCGGGTATTACAGAACTATCATTACTTCATAGCCTTTGCTGATGATTATTTTAAGTGTGGTTATGTATACCTGAGGAGGTACAAATCTAAAGCTATTCAAAAGTTCAAGAAATTTATATGTGAAGTGGAAATATAGATTGGGATAAGTATCAAAGCTCTTCGATAAGATCAAAGATGTGAATACTTGAGCACAAAGTTTCTTGATTATCAAAAGAGAATGAATTCTCTCTTAGTGAACTCCTAATTATACTCATCAACTCAATGGAGTTGCGGGGAGTAGGAATCAAACTCTATTAGATATGGTTTGATTGATGATAAGTTTTACTGGACTTCCTCATTCATTCTGAGGCTATGCTATAGAAACAACGATAAATCTATTGAATAGAGTGCTAACAAAGTCAGTGCTCAAAACACCATATAAGATATGGTGTGGGAAATCACCCTCCTAGAAATTACCTTAGGGTATGGGGGTGTGCTGCTTACATGATGCAACAAGTAGGAGATAAATTGGATATGAGATCCAATTTATGTAAGTTTGTGGGGTGTCTAAAGGAATCCATTGAATATGAAGATTGAAAGTGCCACCACAATTTAACGGAGAAAGCTTGATTAATATCTTCTAAGCTACGAACCCCAAGTCCTCCTCTGAAATAGGGTAGCAAACTTCTCTCTAAGGTGTCCAAAGAATTTTACTCCCTTCCGAATCAAAACCTAAAAAAAAATATTAAAAATTCTTTAGATTATGTTTGGTAGAGTAAAACTCTCCTAAAAGAACCAACTCAATCAATTCCCTTTCTAGCATGTATAGACCAATTTTGTGGACTTCCATAAGCCACAAAATCAGCCCTCTCTTTTCTCTTATTTCTTGTCTTGGACTCTTCTGATGCAATCAAGATATATATCTTATATCTTTCCACATCTTCATAAGATAATTAATAAATAAGAAAATTATTTTATCTTATTTATATTTCCTCTTCCAATAATTCAAGTGGGCCTCTAATAATGAGCTACTTTGATTTTGGCCTTGGATTTTTACAAAATATAATAATTAATCCAATTAATTAAATTTATCTAAATTCAATTATTTAATCCAATCAATTAATTATTTCACTGAAATTGGGCTTTCTAATCTTATTAGGTCAATAATCTCATTACTTAATTGAAATTAATTCAATTGATTAATTTAAGCCCCTAATTAATTAATCTCCATTAGTTAATAGAATCCAACAACTTGGATTAATACCTAGATTAGAAATGCTCCATTCCAATTGTATATGACTTTTTAGGTTCACAACGAAGTTAGCAGTGGGGCTCACAATGTTTGCAATATTTACAATTAACTAATTCATTTAGAATTAATTCCTTAATTCCAAGAACCTCACAAACCATGAGAAATACCTAGAAAGTGTATCATGGTTCCTAGTCTTAGGTAAAATAACGAGCGAACCTATTTTAACTATGAGTACCATAGAGGTAAGGTATTTCCATCATTTAATCTACTAATTAAGTATACGGAATGTATTATAAGTCAAATCCCAAATAACTCAATAGCTACAGTTCTATTTCAAGTTCTAGTAACTCATGATAAATCTATATAATATTATCTTAATTAAGAAATCTTCAAGACAATAATCTTGGCCTTTCAAAAATGTGGAAAATGTGCATGTCTTGAATTAGGCTCCTGAAGAATTTGCTCGGATCATAGCAACCTCCATTTTTTTGTAGTACTCATCGACACTCTAAGATCCTTGAGTTAGATATTGCAACTTGTTGTACAACTCCCGATGATAGTAGCTTGGAATGAAACATCTTCTCATGATGACCTTCATCTCATCCCAAGTTTTAACAAGCCGTTCATGATTTCTTCTCCTTTTCTTCAACAATTGATCCCACCAACAATAACATAGTCAGTGAATTCAATTGCAGCAACTTTAACCATTTTATTCTCAGAGTAGTTGTGGCATTCAAAGGCCATCTCCATCTTCTTCTCCCACTCTAGATAGGCCTCAGGATCATTTCTGCCTTGGAAGGGTGGAATCTTCACTTTGATGCTTCCCAAATCATCATCTCGCTTAGATCTTCTCCTACCAATGTTTTTGTCTCCATGCCCAAACCTTCCCCGATTCATTTGTGGTTCGTTCAGCTCTTCCCACTCTTCTTCATCTTCAACATCACCCCATTGTGCCCCTTGTTGAATTCATCTAGGTGGTTGTCAAAATGGAGTGTTTTGATATTGCCCCCTAGTTGTCTCCTCTTCCAACTTGTACATCCTATCATGAATTTGATCCAATTCAGTCCTCATCATCTACCTCATCTCAGCCAACAATGCTTGCAGTTGAAGGTTCCGGATGGTTGCTTGTTGTGTCTCTTCAGTTGAGTTTTTTACTTGATTGTTTGACATGTTTAGAATCTGCAAAATAATGTTATAGGACCTCACAAGCGCTCCCTCACGTGTTTCACTCAAAGAAGTGTCACTCACTCTCGTATTTGGCACTCAATCGGCTTTTACCCTCTTATATTCTCACCACTCTTACCTCTTTCCACTCGTTGTGTCTTCTTTTCTCTCTTAATCAAACTCAAGAACAATCAAGATTCAAGTGGCACTTCAAGATGTGAATCAACCAAGACAAATCACAAGTTTCAAGAAGTAATTCTCAAGAAATTGATGCAAGCAATTAATGCAACAGTAAGGGCCCACGAATAAGGAGAGCTAGGTTAACACCACAAGAATTTTTTATTTTGAAAAATTTGCAAGAAATTTTCTGGTTTTGTTTTGTTTTGTTTTTTAATCAGAAACCAAAAAAATGAAGTAGGAATTTAGGAACAATAAGCGAATTAAAGGGATAATTCAAACTTGCCTTCAGAACCTAGGCTCTGAATACCAACTGATATGAACTTTGCCAATGATACGATGAAACTCAACACCAAAACATGGAATCGAACCCCAAGATCTTTAAGACATAATTTTGATGAACCTTGACCTGTGACTAGCAAACCAAGAACCAAGGCTACAAATATATACAGAACGCCACACCAAGAAAACTCAAGAATCTTGATGATAAGTTCGATTGTTTTGAACGCCACAAGAATAACATGATAAGTTCAAAAGTTCTTTCAAAAATAAAAGAAGAACAAGATAAATTCTCCAATATTTTATAAATTTTGAATTGCCCCAGAGTATACAACTTGGTCCCCTTTAAATAGGTTTTAAACAATTATAACTTATGGTAACAAAGAACTAAGACCAGGAAACTAATTATCCTATGGAAACAAACTAATCAATAGACTAATCAAGTAAATCTTGCACATAATTCATCCCCAAATTTAGGAAACTTCAAAATCTTGCCTATAATATCTTCTTAATCAAGAAATCTTCAAGACAATAATCTTGGCCTTTCAAAAACGTGAAAAATGTGCATGTCTTGAATTAGGCTCTTGAAATCTTGGTGATTGACCTTTCCAAAGCTTTTCATGTGTCTTGAATTATGCTCCTCAACAATCGAAATCAAGGTGATTAATTTTCCTTCAATCTGATTTGGAATTATTTAAAATGGATTTGGACTCATGTTGGTCCATATGTTTGGCATTTCGCCAACTTGTTGAATCAACCATATAATGCTTCTTTAAAACGCCTGGCCCTAAATCTTGTGATTGATCCACTTGGTAAGCTTAGTGGATCATGTAATTGCTGACCTTGAGACCTTCCAAGTCCACGTATGAGTTCTCCCTCTTGTATGTGTGAGTGTGTAGCTTTGTTTTCATCAGAAAAATATACCAAGTTTACATGTTAACATGCATATTAGTTTCACTTAACTTCATGGTCTTATGTGTGTGTGAAAGTAGTAGTTTATCAACTTTTATTTATTATCCGGATAGGTTTATAAAGCCAACTACTCATATTTGATCCACTTTTGAAATGCATACCAAATTCCATAGGCTTGTTTTTCACACTAGTCTCCACTAATGCAGGTAGATCATAGCATCAAAGATCAAAAGAACTTCCAAAGCTTGTATTGTGAGGTTTGGGTAATAGTGGGAAAATATGGAAAATTGTAGCTAAAAATTGCCCATTTTACATAATCATGCTAGAACCTTTATGAATAAGCACCAACTTGTTCATCAATCCCTTCATTTTTCTTCTTTTTGATCTTAGATTACCCCTAAACTTATTTCTTTTGTTGTATGCAACGGGATTTATTTGTTTTAGGGAGTTCATATCATACACCTCAATTCATAATCTCTTTATTTTTTTTTTTCAATCTTTCTTCTCTTTATTTTTCTTTTTTTTTTCTCTCTTTTTTTTGAATACAACAGTTCCTTCAATAGATTGTGTAAATGAGAAGAAAAAGGTAAACTTGTGTTGAGAAGCAACTTGTGTTGAGAAGGGAATTTTAACCCGGACAACTTGTGTTGCTTTTCAATTCTGGATTAAAACTTTTTTTGGAAAAATTGAAATCTAGATGGTCCGGTCCCTTTATTGTCAACAAGATATTTCCATTTGGGGTGGTTGAGCTCAAAGGTAAGAATGGCATATTATTTTTTTTCAATGGACAAAGGTTGAAACATTATAATGGCAATGAAATTTGGAAGATGTCTAATCTTCCACTTGGAGAAGCAATCTAAGGTATTCAGTTTCAGTCTAGCTAAAGACTTTAAATAAAGCGCTTCTTGAGAGGCAACCCAAGATCTTTTTTCTTATTTTGTGAGTGTTGTTTCATATCATGATGATTGCTCCGTGATATTTTACTCATTTTTGTAGGTTAAAGGCTAAACACCACCTATTTTCAGGCTAGTCCCTTTGTTTTACAATTCTTCCAATCATTGAGGACAATACTTATATTAAGTTTGGAAGTAGTTCAAAAGTTTAGGATTATTGCTTGTTGTTTGAAAAGTTTACTGATAAACTATGTGCATACTTAAAAAAAATATTAGAATTTGTACATTTGTTTACGTGTCTAAACATCAAAATTTGGTTTTAGTTACTTTATGAGGTATTGTGAATCTTGATACACTAAGTAGTTTGTTGAGTTATATTTAATTATTTAAAGAAAATTTATAAGATCTAATTATTTTGTAAATGATCCTACCAACCTCTAGAACTTATTTGATCACTAGTCGAGGCGAAATCCTAGGTGACATAATATTAGAGAAATGATTTAGGCCATTTTTGGACCGTTTAAGCCTTTGAAACCAACCTATACTTGAATTATTCCCTAGTGTCCCCTCTTGAGCCTAATGAAATAATTTTCTCACCTACTTGAGGGTTTAGATGTGGTGGATTGTTGTAACCCGGTGGGGGTTGAAGCACATTTTGATTATTGGCATAGGAAAATCTCTCATGATTTCTAAGCCTCGCATGGTAGTGAGTAGGTAGTTGATTTCCCCTAAAATTAAAATTACGATTATTGACAAAGTTTACCTACTCATTACCTTTGGTTTTCATAAATGAAGTGCTGGTGGATACCATGGAGTCCATTCCTTGAGAAGCTCCATTAGAAGTTCAAGCTGCAATTTGGTTAGAAAGAGCAGAAACTTGTGCAGCTACTTATGTAAATGAATCTACCTCAAGAACACCAGTAACCTTTTTAATAGAAGACCTCTCGGAAGGCCATTGATAGCCATCTCCTCCAGCAAAATGTGGGTTTTATTTGCAGTCTTAGACATCAAAGTCCCACCTACGGCAGCATCTATTATGGTTCGAGTTTGCCCATTCAAACCATTGTAGAAGTATTGTACCTGCTGCCAATCCTTATAAGGACACCTTCTTAGAAAATCTTTAAACCTCTCCCAAGCTTCATATAGTGGCTCAAAATCTTGTTGACGAAATTGAGCTATCTCACTCTTGAGTTGAAGTGTCTTACTTGGTGGAAAGTACTTAGCAAGAATTTTTTATGTCAAGTCATTCCAACTAGGTATGCTACATGGTGCAAAAGATTATGACCATAGCCTAGCTTTGTCCCGGAGTGAGAATGGAAATAAGCAAAGTCTAATGGCATCATCGGGCACTCCATTTATTTTGATGATGTCACAAATCTCCAAAAACATAGCTAAGTGCTCATTTAGATCCTCCACCGCACTTCCTCCAAATTGGTTTGTTACATCATGCTAATGAGAGCTGGTTTAAGTTCAAAATTATTAGAATTGATAGGTTGTCGAGCTATCTCGGAGTAGTTTTGGTTCATGATTGGTTGAAAATAGTCTCGAATAGCTCATTATGGTGGTGATTGTTGTAATGGAAGATTGGCGTTCATATTAGCAATGTTGATGTTATTTGCCATGGTTTGATTGTCAACTCTTTTTGCTACTCTAATAGTTCGAAGAGTTCGCTCAATTTCTGGATCAAAATAACCCAAGTCAAGACTCCTAGCCTTACACATACAAATACGTATAATCCAATGCAAGGCAAAACAACATCAAAATATGGGAAGAAAGTAAAAACAATCTAAACTAAAATCAAGACTAAGTCATACCAATATTAATGCCATTATGATAAAACCATCCCTGACAACGGCACCAAAAACTTGTTCATGATATATTTTGCAAACCGCAAGTGCACGGTTTTAAGTTTTAATATAATGATGAGTTGAGTATCATATCCATAAGGATTGTAATAAAAAATTGCATTAAGTACTATAGTTCAAATAGTACTAATTTTATCTAGAAAATCAAGTAATGATTGATAAACAAAGTAAAGTAAGATAAAAATGCAAAGACAAGAATGGAGTTTTCATAAGCAATTCAACAAACACCTTATGAGCAAGTAATTCAAGAGAAATGACTCTCCTAATTATCATCTGTGCTCTTTCTTCCAAAATATACCAATTCAAGTCAACAACACAAGTAAGTTAAGAATTCCTAAGCTCATCAATTCCCTATCTCAAGTATGGAATAGACTATAAGTTCTAATATGAATTTTAGTATCTCTATAAAAACTCAAGAATAAAACTATACAAAAGTTCAATAAATTCTTCTTCAAAACTTCAAAGGTTTCATAA
The DNA here is from genome assembly GCA_019321725.1 of Paulownia fortunei. Taxonomy (NCBI): domain Eukaryota; kingdom Viridiplantae; phylum Streptophyta; class Magnoliopsida; order Lamiales; family Paulowniaceae; genus Paulownia; species Paulownia fortunei. The sequence goes on along the minus strand of CM033107.1, from coordinate 14,194,455 downwards.
GCTTTTCAACTCTATGATTCCTAGGTTGTGTTACCCTTATGATCATTTATAATTTTTTTTTTCTCGAGTATCGAATTTCATACATCAACAATCTTAATTAATGGCCAAATAATCAAGATAACATAAATAAGATGAATGGCTTAAACTAATAATGATTGGAATTCAAAACATAAGATCAAATAAGGTTACATTATCCTCTAGAAAGAAAAGTTTAGTTCATAATGGATGAATACAACTTCAAGAAAGAACATGAAAATTGTTCACCAATTTGTGAAGTGGAAGTAATGGTTGAAGCTCTCCTTGTCTCTAAGAATGGCTTGTCTCCAAGAATGGCTTGTCTCCAAGAATGGCCTTCTGCTCTCCAAATCTCCTTTTCTCCTTGTTTCTTGGCTTCTCCTCACTCTTCTCCCCACAAAAATTGGTTTGGAGGCTCTTGGAATCCCTCAAAATAGATGGGAAATACCCTAAAGAGGGTAAAATTCCCATTTTGACCTTACTTGTCCGCCCAGCAGGGCCTCCAAAATAGTATGTACAGTGCTTAGGCGCTGTACTTGCTGTCCAGAATCAATTTTTATAGCGCTTATAGCCTATTTCAACTGATTTTTCACCACTTTCTAAGAAACAATGGCTTTTGATGTCTGCATATTAATTGTAGCTCTATGTGTTATATTTCCAGTGAAATTTTAATCAACTAAATATGTCTTCTTTAGAGAGAGTTATGCCATAAATACCAAGATATGTCATCCCAAAAAATTTCAGCCAGTGCTGACTCTTAAACTCGATTTTTTGCATTTATATTGATAAAATTTGATTTTGTGAAAAACATAAAATTTATATATCTATCTCCTGGATTTCTATTGTTTAGGAATAAAATTAAAATGATATTAGAACAAAGAATTATGATTGAAATACACAAACTGCCATCAGTCGCACCACAATTCGGATTCTTCAACATTTCAACCAAGTTTTTGGTTTTTTTCCATTTTTTTCTCATTGTGTCATTACCTACAAGATTTCACACTAAATGCATAAAAAGTAACAAAAACACTTGAAAACAAACCAAATGTTAATCAAAAGGTATATGATTTGTTGGTATAAAACTAGCTTATCAACTATTCTTAGGTGAAATAATGAGTAAACCTATTTCAGTTGAGAGTACCATTCAAGTACGATTCTTTTGATAGTTAATCTCTCAATTGAATATAGGGCATGGATTATAAGTCAAAACCCCAAATGATTTAATAACTATGATCCCATTTAAAGTTTTAATTATTCTTGATGAATCATGATTGATCCTGCCTTAGCCAAGGTCTTTGAATCACGAACTATGAAAACATAGGAGATTTTCTTATTTAAAAAGACAAGTGTTGAATTCTATATTAGCTACTGACAAACCTCCATGCACAGCAATGCAATACCTAACATACCCCTTTTGTGATTGTCAAACAATCAAAAGATATATCAAAGTGTTGTTGGATGCACACAAGGCTACCATCATGCCTCAAGTCTGAGGACTAGTTGTGTACTATCGCAACACAAAAATTCTTATTTTGATAGGCAAAACCTCTAGCTAAAAATTTCTTATTGCCTATGTTTGGTGTACTTGTTCTCTAATAAGCACCCATATATATACACTTGCGTCTCTACGCTAATGCCAATGGAATGCAACATCCTCATCTCACGAGCATACATCATATGTGTAAGTCTTATTGAGCTATTTGATGTCCTATCTCAAAAAGCTCTTAACTCAGATTTTAATTTTGTTTAAGAATTTTATCTAATGTACAGAAATAAAATATGCATGACATAAGATAAAAAAAATGCCTTTTTATTAATATGATTTCGAATAAGATTCTCTTTACAAAAGAAAAAGAGTACAATACACCCAATTCAATTGGAGCGTTAGGCATCCTACTCTAACATAAGGTACTTGTATGAAGGAGTTTTGCTTTACTTGGCACTCTGTTTAATAGAAATACCACCATTTCTAGAGCATAGCCCCAGAATAAAAGAAAAATCCTAGTGAAGCTCATCATGGACTGAACCATGTCCAACAAGGTTCGGTTCCTACGCTCTACAACCCCATTTAGTTGTGGAGTTGCTGGCGGAGTCCACTATGAGAGAATCTCATTCTCTTTTAGATAATCAAGAAACTCTAAGTTTAAGTATTTTCGCCTCCTCGATTAGATTAAAGAGTCTTAATACTTCACCTAGTTTGTTTCTCCACTTCATGCCTAAAATCTTTGAACCTTTCAAAGGCTTCAAACTTGTATCTTAAAATATACACATACCCATACCTAGAATAATCATCGATAAAGGTAATGAAATAGTGGTAGTTTTCTCAGGCACTAATACTTAGTAGCCCACATACATTCATATAGATCAAATCCATAGGGTTTGTAGCCCACTCCACTTGTCCAACAAATGGTGACTTGGTCATCTTTCCCTTAAGGCAAGATTCACAAGTTGGCATTTCTTGTAATTCCATAAGGTCAAGCAAGTTAGCTAACTTGTCGATTCTTTTCTTAGAGATATGACCTAGTTTAGCATGCCACAAGTATGTGGAACTATGTTCATCTATTTTACATTTGTTACTTTGTTGAATATGAAAGATGTATTTATTAGGTTGGATAGTATATAAATCATTTGTCAAATTCCCAACATGAATGAAAGAAGAACCAAAGTAAATGGAACAATTTCTATCCTTTACTAAAAAATATTAACCTTTTCTATCCAAAACTGGAATAGAGATAATGCTATTTATTAATTCAGGAACATAAAGACAAGAATTTAAAACTATCATTTTTCCATCTCCAAATGCTAAGTAGATAGTTCCTATGGCTAGTGCATCAATTTTTGCTCTATTTCCAAGCCTCAGGATCCGCTTTCCTTTACTCAGCTCCCTACTTCTTGTCATCACCTATAAATCATTGCATAGATGAGTACCACAGCCAGTATCTAATACCCAATAAGCATCATTAACCAAAAGGTTAACTTCAACAAAAAACATATCAGAACTTTTCTAGTGATTTACAAGATACTCCTTATAGTTCCTTTTCCAATGCCCCAGCTTGCCACAGTAGTGATGCTTGACGTCTGGTTTAGAACCTTTCTTTGACCTTTTAGTCTTAGATTGGGATGAAGGGCCAATGAGTAGGACATGTTTCTCCTTCTTCATGGTGGACTAGACAGTCTTCAACATGTTAACCAGCTCAGCAAGGCTAGTCTCTATTTTATGCATGTTGAAGTTGACCACAAATGAGTCAAACGAGGGAGGCAAAGACTATAACACAATATCCATATAGAGTTCATTATCCATAACGACTCTTAGGCACATAAGTATCTTGATCAAGGCTATCATCATCAGTCCATGATCATGAACTGAAGAGCCTTCCATCATACGGAATCGAAAGAGCTCCCTAGATACTTAGTATCAAGCTTGCCTTGTATGTTCACCATACAATTTCTTCAAATGAAGGTGGATATCGGCAGCATGTGCCTTACCCTCATACTGTCTTTACAGCTAGTTTGATATAGATGCTATAATATAGCACCGATCTTATAGATCATCCTCAACATGTTGATGATATTCTGTTTACTTTCTCTATGGCCTCCTCTAGTGGGACTAGTGGTGTCATGTCGAGGACTTAAACCCTCTTTTCTGATTGGAGAATTATCCAAAGGTTCCTTAACCAATTAACATAGTTGGGATCAGTGAGTTTATTGGTGTCAAGAATAGATGCAAGTAGATTTTTAGCCATGATGTAAATAAGATATCTACAAAATACAAGGCAAAAAATAAGCATACGTTGAACAGTTTAATCATTTAAAATAAGTCTTTAATTATAAATATCTCACACTATTTTCTTCAAATCCCATCACCCTCATGATGCATATTTGGGAAATTATATTTCCTAGTAGCCTTGATGTCCAATTAGTCTTATCATACACCCCAATTTTATGAGCCCATATGATGAAACAAAAAGATAGCTAACACATTAGCAATTGCATCCTATTTAACCTTCAAGCTATTTTGGCTCACTACTTCCCATACATCCCAATTTTATGAGCGCATATGGTACTAAATATCAAGCATATCCCATCAAATATCCATGTGAATAGGACAACTAAAGTATATCCCATGACTTATGGCCAACATCTTTAGCCCTCCTACCCTACAGGCATCTCTATGCAAGTAGTGGTCATATCTATTACTTCCACTTAGCATATCCTACGATGCGTGGCCAATGGACTAAGTGTGGCAGCATTTCACATGCCAACTACTTTTGATGGAAGGATTAGACGATTGGGCCTCACCCATTATTTCCCATTAACACTTGATATAGAATTAATAAATTCTTAAACTTAGAACATTTCTAAGTAAGGATTTCAATTTTACAAAGACCTCATCATTTTATTTCGTGTTGTTTATTTAATATTACAGTATCCTTAGATTGCAAGCATAATTAAAGGAAAACATTAAATAAACTTATACATGCATCTGCAATACATACATAATGGGATGATCAAGAGCTTTTGCCTATGCAATCCACTCGAGCTAAAGTGGATCTCAAGGTCAATCTAAGGGTAATTAATCAAAACAATATTAAATCCTATCTATTACTATAACACCCCTTAACCTAACTACAGAACCTAAATAAGCTGATATAGTTAAGTTAAGAAATGTTAACTTTTCATCAATACTAAAGTAATGGTTTTAATAAAAGTTCCCCTTTTCGGCTATAAGAGAAAGAACTTGAATTCATTTGTTGTTTCATTTCATTTTAAACACACCATATACATAAATCAAAACTGAGTACATATATTTACAAAACCATAATAGAGCGGCTTATTTAAAAACAAAACAGAATTTTCATAATTGACTACAAAATAGCTCAAAGCAAGGCATATGAACTAGTCTCCGTCTAGCCACTCTAGAGACTCAATCAACCTCTAAACTTATACGTTTTCACCTGCATCACATGAATTTAATGAGCTAAAAGTCAGTAAGGTGAAACTGATGCAATAACAAATAGCATACATGCACATTTCATAAATCATTAAATGTATTATTCAATTTAATAACTTTCATTCATAAATCATTCTTTAGGGCCCTTGAAGTCTGGTACCTAACTAATAGCGATAGACCGTAGTTTTTGGAACATGTTCATAATGATTGGCTAATAAGAGAAATAATACAGGGTTTCCATACTTAGTCTTTCAACCTCAAGTATTAACCGTATTCTGTCTCATTCATTGTGGTTTTCCTATATTGGTTTTTCAACCTCAAGTATTTGCCATCATTTATTGGGTCCGCCGATTCCTCCCGCGTTCCTTGCCTACCCGACCATTAATCAAGTACCATACTTCATTTTCATAAACCTCATTATATTCTTAATATAGCATGATGCTTCATGAATCATGTACGCATCAAACATCACATAATTTGGCAAATAATGACAATTACATTAAAACGTGAGCAACATTATATGATTCTTGTGATACAACAAATGAAAATTTCAACTTACCTCAAGTCTAGTTTGTGATAAGTGAAAAGGTCAATCTCTTTGGAAGATATGATGTGTTAAAGGCCAAACATAATCAAATCATGTATCTTTTAATATCCTTTTTATAAATTATATAGTCTTTTCTAGTTAAAATCATATACACTTTTCAATATTTTGTAAACAAATCCACATCAATTACATAACCTTAAAAACAATGCATACTCCATATTTTACTTCTAATTCAAGACATTAAACATTAGGGCAACCATTAAATAACTAATAATTTAAACATAATTATTAGGGCAGCCCACAAAATGTGAACACAATCTGTGTATATCTCACGCTTCTCACTATATAAATAATATCTCCAATTTTTCAAGGCAAAAACCATAGCAGCAAGTTCCAAATCATGGGTTGGGTAATTCTTTTCATACTCCCTTAGTTTCCTTGAAGCATAGGCAATAACCTTCCTATTTTGCATTAAAAAAGCACCCAAACCATTTTTTGAAGCGTCGCTATAAACTACGAATCCACTAGTTCTTGTTGGAATGGTAAGAACAGGCGTTGTAGTCAATTTATGTTTCAATTCTTGAAAACTTCTTTCACAAGCATCAGTCCACAAGAACTTCATATTCTTCCTTGTCAACATTGTCAATGGATTTGCTATCTTTGAAAACCCCTGAACAAATCGTCGATAGTACCCTCCTAATCCCAAGAAATTCCTTACTTTTGATATATTTTTTGGTGTTGGCCACTTAATGATAGCTTCTATCTTGCCTGGATCAACAAAAATACCATTCTTAGATACTACATGACCTAGGAATACCACTTGTTCAAGCTAAAATTTGCACTTCTTGAATTTAGCTTACAACTGCTTTTCCATAAGAACTTGCAGTACAATATTCAAATGTTCCTTTTACTCTTTTCTATCACGTGGATAAATTAGGATTTCATCAACAAACACAATCATAAATTTATTGAGATATTAATTGAACACCCTATTCATTAGATCCATAAAAGCTGTAGAGGCATTGGTTAAACCGAAGGGCATCACTGGAAATTCATAATGCCTATACCTTGTTCGGAATGCAATCTTTTATATGTCTTCTTCCTTGATCTTCAATTGATGATACCAAGAGCACAAATCAATCTTAGAAAATACCGATGCCCCCTACAATTGATAAAATAAATCATATATGCTAGGAAGTGGATACTTTTTATTGATTGTTACTTTATTCAACTCTTTATAATCAATGTACAACTGTAATGTACCATCCTTCTTTTTCACGAACAACACAGGTGCTCCCCAAGGAGAATAACTAGGGTGAATAAAACCCTTATCAAGCAATTCTTGCAATTGAACTTTTAACTCTTTCAATTATGTTGGTGCCATTCGACATGGTGCTTTAGAAATACGGGTGGTCCATGGCATAACATCAATCACAAATTCAATCTCTTGATCCGGTGGTAGTCCCAATAAATCATCCGGAAATACCTTAAGAAATTCTTGAACCACATCTATATTTTCTACCTTCAATTGTGCTTCGACCGAAGTATCTAGAACACTTGCCAAATATCCAACACAACCTTTATTCAACATCTTTTGAGCTTTCAAAATAGTTATAATTGGTAAAGATAGTGAGAATGAGGTACCACTAAAGCATTCCTCAAAATGATTCTTCCCACACTTAGCACATTTAGACCTTTCAACTATAGTAGAAGTCTGCCTAATTCGAGGATGCTTTTCATTCCCTTGGTTTGATTTTTGCTCTCATTTCTTCCACTGGTTCATATTTCTTGGAGTGAATACTTGCTTCTTTTGTTGATGGAATTTCTCAATCTATTTCTCATCTAAGTTAACCATCGAAGCCTTGTCCACCAGTTCCCTAAACTCTATTGCTGAAAACATTCTCAAATCTCTTCTAATTTCATGATTAAGGCCTCTCAGGAAATGATCCATATTCTTATTATTGTCTCGGGCGATGTATGACACATACTTACAACCCTCTTCAAATTTTTGCACATATTCACATACAGACATCCTTCCTTGTTTTAACTCCAGGAATTCTTTTACTTTGAGTGACCTAGCATCTCTGGTAAAATTCTTATCATAAAAGATTGTTTTAAACTTATCCCAAGTTAGCTCTTCTATATTCATTACAAGCTTAGCTCCTTCCCACCAGATTATAGCATCCTTTTTCAATAAGAAAATTGCATAGAGTACCTTCTCAGCATCATCAATTCGCATGTAGTCAAAGATAGTGTCCAAAGATTTCACCCATTTCTCTACAACAATGGGATCAAACCCACCATTAAAATCAACAGGTTCCATCTTTCTAAATTTCTCATACGCAGCTTGTGAAGTATCCTATCGAGCTTGTGGAGAAGGAAGTCGCTGATTCTGTTCTTAACTTTTTTATTACATATCTATCAATTATTGTATCTGTTCACCATGCATTCTAGTCTGTTGTTGAATAAGATCAGTCAAATTATTCACCACACTATGATTAATCTCATGATCATCCATTGTCTTTCTTTTTGGTGCCATGACCTGATATGCATTGGCCAATCTCATTTCATTCATTAGCTAATAATAAATGCATAATCATGATAATAACATAAAATGAAATCTATTCAAGTAAACATAAAAGAAAATAAACAAATAGTTAACCGAGTGTTATAGCTAGGATATGTTCATATGCCTTCTTTTATCCTCATGAATGACTAAACCTCCGCTCTGATACCACAAACTGTAACACCTCTTAACCTAACTGCAGAACCTAAATAAGTTGATACAGTTAAGTTAAGAAATGTTAACTTTTAATCAATACTAAAGTTATGGTTTTCATAAAAGTTCCCCTTTTGGCCATAAGAGAAAGAACTTGAATTCATTTGTTATTTCATTTTGTTTTAAACACACTATATACATAAATCAAAATTTAGTACATCTGTTTACAAAACAATAACAGAGCGGCTTATTTAAAAACAAAACAGAGTTTTCATAATAGGCTAGAAAATAGCTCGAAGCATGGCATATGAATAAATTGCTATCCGGCTGCTCTAGAGACTCAGTCAATCTCTAAACCTATACATTTCCACTTGCATCACATGAATCTAATGAGCTAAAGGCTCAGTAAGGTAAAACTAATGATTAACAAATAACATATATGCACATATCATAAATTATTAAATGCATTATTCAATTTAATAACTTTCATTCATAAATCCTTCTTTAGGGCCCTTGAAGTGTGGTACCTAACTAATAACGATAGACCGTGATTTTTGGAACTTGTTCATAATGATTGGCCAATAAGAGAATTAATACAGGGTTTCCATACTTAGTCTTTCAACTTTAGGTATTAACCGTATTTCGTCTCATTCTTTGTGGCTTTCCTATATCAGTTTTTCAACCTCAAGTATTTGCCACCATTTGTTGGGTCCGCCGGTCCCTCCCGTGTGTAACACCCGCATTACTATACACACACACACACATACATATATATATATAATAATTTTGACATGATAAATCCTGTGTGCATGCATGAATTTTTTTTTCTTTTCCCTGTAATAACTTAATAAATAATAAATTATTTTTCCACTCACAAACTAATTTATATATACTTGTAGAGGACCTATAAAAACACAATATTTACATACTCATGTATATAAAAGTTTTAAAAGTAACACATGGTACAAATCCCAAAAACCTAATATAATAGACTCCAAAATTAAATAAGTTAACAACCAACCCAACAGGTCGTCATCCATGTACGCTCATCCTCAGAATCTGTAGGAGCTCCAGTCACTTGCTCAGTAAGTCCATGGCTTCAAGTATCATCAAACTCACCTACAATGCATGAACTACATGAGCAAATGCTCAGTAAATGAAAATCATGCATGTTGAAGGGATAATCTAATGAAAATATAATTCATTTTATAAGATCATGACAAGAATTCAAACTCATACATCAAAATCATTTCATTCAAAATCATTTTCCATCACTGGGCCAAGTATATACCGGATAGAGCTCTCAATAATATCAATAATCACACGGTCATAAACAGATCGACACAGTCCAGGGCCATCTCTTGGGATCACCAGAGGTCCACTCTTTGTCTCTTCCCACCAGCGGCGTCGATAAGAGCATAGTCAAGTGGTCCACCCTCTCGTGACCACTAGAGGCACACTCCCTGTCAACCTCTATGATCTTCTGAGAAGTAATACTCGTGGTGCCCCAAATATTATATAAATAAGCCACACATGGGCCTCAATACACTAGTAGTGGCCAACCAAAATATTTTTTTTTTTAAAAGAATGTCATGCGTGCCAAAAACCTCAACTATGAGCACATGTTATACACGGACGTGTAAATGCTAATGAATGGCATGTCCAATGACACAATTGATCCTATGTCCCATTATCCAAGCAACATATGTACTATAAGTTATGTGTAATACTCACAATACACACATCAAGACACAAGAATCACATTTAATATAGATAATGCACTATGAGCACGTGTTATGCATGCACGTATAAATGCTAATGAATGACATATCTAATGACATAATTGATCCTATATCCCATTATCCAACCAACATATGCACTATAAGGTATATATAATACTCACAATACACACATCAAGACACAAGAATCACATTTAATATAGATAAAGCATTGTGAGCACGTGTTATGCATGTATGTGTAAATTCTAATGAATGGCATATCCAATTACACAATTGATCCTATGTCCCATCATCCAAGCAACATATGCACTATAAGGTATGTACAATACTCACAATACACACATCAAGATACAAGGATCACATTTAATATAGATAATGCATAAAATACTATGTCCATACATTGTAGTTGCAAATAGATTTTCAGTTACCTTTCACCTTTGATATCCTACTGAATATTAACAAGATTCTCCTCCCTAGCCTTAGATATAAGGCTGCCTGTAAAAATATAACGTATTAATTTTTATTCTTAATCAATAGGTTTCTATATCAAATCTCATAAGGGATCTTAAATCTTAAATTTAATTAAGTAACAATTAAACCTTAAAATTTATACTTCACACCAATTAGAATCTTTTAAATACCTTAATTTCACATCTCGAATTCATTCTAATATTATCTAACTGATATGTTATAATTCCCATAATAAATCTCTCGATTAAATTAGTTCTTTCATTAAATTAATACAGGATAATAAAATCAAATCTGTGTAACTAATTTTGAGTTAAATGTATATATTAATTATTGTCTCACAAGAAGATAATTAGTTAATTTGGATCAAAAACTTTCTTTCAAATTAGAAATAAACAGCATAAATATATATTTTTATCCGTACAAAAATAAGAAGGGACTGGCCTAAAATTTTCTCAAATTTCTACGGTGGAAGTTTGTTCGTGCTATTTCTTCTTTCCCCTTTTTTTTTCCTTCTCTTTTCCTTTCATTTCCTTTGTTGTAGCCGTGTGTTTGTGTGGTGTGTGTTTTATAATAACTTAACTACTAAGGAAACACAATGTAATAACATTAGTATTAAAGAAATCTAATATACTTATATATATACTTATCCTTATCATATATATATGTATACACTAAATGTGTATACCTATATGTATATATATATATTATACTTATCCTTATCATATATATATGTATACACTACACATATATACCTATATGTATATAAATATATACATATATATATTATATTACACACCATATACTTATTTACATATGTATATATATATTATACTACACACCATATACTTATATATATATACATATATATATTTCGTACATCTACACATAGGTATATATATATTATATTATATTTTTATATATATTTATTTATAAGCCCCCAAATTTATTTTATATTAAAAAATTTACACCGTCTTAATTAATATGGTAATGTCCTTGCTTTCTTTTATTATTATTATTACCATTACTATTACTATTTTCTCCCTAATTAATTTATTTGTATAGTTTATCCTACATCGATGAACACAATGATGCCACGTTTCACTTACGTGTATCATAATTCTATCTGATAGTTGACATCTAAATTCTCATATGTCAGTATCAACTCAACCAATTAGGTTAAATAATCTAGAAACTAATATCGGTGATAACTTCAAAAGTTTAATTATTAAAATACCGTATAAAATATAATGCATTATGAAATATCAATTAAAATGCAAATGATACATACATGGCATAAAATGTATGAACTCTATTGGCTAGATGAGTGGCACGAGACTCGGGTATTACACCGCGTCCCTTGCCTACCCGACCATTAATCAAGTACCACACTTCCTTTTCAAAAACCTCATTATATTCTTAATATAGTATCATGCTTCATGAACCATGTATGCATCAAACATCACATCATTTGACAAATAATGACAATCACATTTAAACATGAAAAACATTATATGATTCTTATGATACAACAAATGAAAGTTTTAACTTACCTCAAGCCCACTTTATGTTAAGTGAAAAGGTCAATCTCTTTGGAAGATAGGATGTGTTAAAGGCCTAACATAATCAAATCATGTACCTTTTAATATCCTTTTTATAAATCATATAGTCTATTCTAATTAAAATTATATACATTTTTTAATATTTTGTAAACAATTCCACATCAATTATAAAACCTTAAAAACAACGCATACTCCATATTTTACTACTAATTCAAGACATTAAATATTAGGGCAACCATTAAATAACTAAAAATTCAAATATAATTATTAGGGCAACCTATAAAACATGAACATAATCCAAATTAAAATGGCGTAACTCGATTCTAAGTTAAATCGATTCTAACCTTCAATTAAACAAATTAATTGCTATTGCCCACAATAATTTGTAGGCACTTTCAAATACAATATAAGCATTAGAAGATTAATAGAAGCAAGTAAATTAAGCATATTTCAGAAGAGTATCAATTTTGCTAGAAACTAGCTTAACTAGCTTGGTTTTGGCTTCAAGTTTATCCCACTGGAGTTTTCATTCATACCAAAACATACTAAAACATGTAACCATCCAAGATACTACAAATTCATCATAAGAAACATTGAAAAAGAATATACCTTGATTAAATTGGAATTAACCTTCACAATTAACGGTTTTTAAGCTTAAAAGGGTGGAAACTTGTTCTACTTTGTGTTCTATGGATTCCTATGGATTGAATTCAATTTTTGTGAGTACGAGAGTGTAGAAATTTGGGAGAAACTCAGAAGAAGAAGGGTTGGTCATTTTTTAGTAGCTTCCAGAAGAAAATATGGATGAAAATAATTTTCTTAACATTTCAAACAGAGAGAAGTGGAGGATTTGATAGGTTGACTCATGCTTGGTATCCTCTCATGCAAAGAGCCACGTTTATGGCTAAGGAGATGACAAAAATTGATGCTTTGGTGTTATAATCAAGTGTAATATAATTTAAAATGATTTCATGCAACCTAGTCAACCTACCAATCAAATTGCACTATTTTGCATACTTTTAGTTCTTAGCTAAATGTAACATATTTCAAGCAAATATTTAGGCAAATAATCACTTTAGAATGTAACAAGTATGGAGCAATACAAATAATTCATTTCATGGTCATTTAACAAATCAATCTTTCTTAATCGAGATACCGAACTTTTACCATAAAAAGTCATTTAAGTAATATGTTAATCAAAAAATAAAAGTTTGATCTCATATTTCATATTCCAGCGTATGTTAAAGCATAAGTGGAGCATATAGTAACAATTATTCATGTCTGTGCAATCATGTTATTTGTATGCCATAATCTAATAATGCGTATTGATTTGATGTATATTCATGCAAGATGTTTATTATTAGCTATGTAAGAGATAATTGGGCATTACAATTACATGAATGTATCACCAATATATTCATGGGCCTTGAATCCTTGCTTTTCTCTACGTTGCTCCTTCTTCTTGTCTACCAAAAGTAAAAGAAGACCTAACCATCCTAATACTGCTTTCATTACAATTCTTTAACCCTAACAAGAAACCTTTGATTTTTTTCCAAGGGGAGGTACATTGGAGGGAGATAGAATTAACATTCAGAGTCAAAAATAGAGAAAATACGAGACTCTCAGGCCTTATTTTAATCAAAAACCCAAAGCATAAAACCATACATAGAAAATAAACAGTCTAGGCTTCATGATCATTCATCCCATTCATGCTTAATTTAATCATCATATGATAAAAATTCAAAACATGTAAATTTATCAAGTTGTTAAAAATTATGTTTTTCTAGTTTGGGAATTAATTCATGGTTTTTTCTAAAAATAATTTTCAAAATTTTAAAATTATTTCATGGTTAAAAATCCCAGGCCTCATTTCTGCATGTGATATAAAAATGGGCAGCAGAACAGCAAAATTGCAAGTCAGGCATCACGGCCCCACGATGCGTCCAACCCAAATTTTTTTATCTGTTTTGTTTTTGTGTCCTGTAATTTAACATTTTAAAATCATGTAGAAAATTCCATAATTATAATTCCCAATTAAAAAGGGAATTAAATATATTTTTCACATGAACAATTCATATATAAAACATTGTGAAAATAATCAGAACGCATAAATTAGGCTCTGATACCACTATGGGGTTCGTGTAATCATGGGAGTGCAAGCACAATGAAAAATTAAAAATTTTCAACAATTGAAATAAAATCATACAGCATATGTAATATATGCATATCCCGAATTTGATGCAATTTTTTATTTATGTTTTTGATTTATGGTTTTAATAAAATTAAACAACAAAATTTTTGCAATTTTACCTTTCAAGCAATCCAGTTAATGAATGGTAAGCAGGAATTCAGATTCCTCAATCTCATCTCGAACAATTTTAATAGCCTCTCAAAATGTTCACTAAGGACTCCAAGTGTTGTATCACCCCTTAACCTAATTGCAAAACCTAAACAAGCTAATACAATTAAACCAAGAAATGTTAACTTTTCATCAATACTAGAGTTATGGTTTTAATAAAAGTTTCCCTTTTTGGCTATAAGAGAAAGAACTTGAATTCATTTGTTGTTTCTTTTCATTTTAAACACACCATATACATAAATCGAAATTGAGTACATCTGTTTACAAAACAATAACAGAGCGGCTTATTTAAAAATAAAACAGAGTTTTCAAAATATATTACAAACTAACTTGAAACATGGCATATGAACAAATTTCTGTCTGGCTGCTCTAGAGACTTAATCAACCTCTAAACCTATACATTTCCACTTGCATCACATGAATCTAATAAGCTAAAGGCTTAGTAAGGTAAAACTGATGTAATAACAAATAGCATACATGCAAATTACATAAAAGATTAAAAGCATTATTCAATTTAATAACTTTATTTCATAAATCATTATTTAGAGCCCTTAAAGTGTGGTACCTAACTAATAATGATAGACCTTGGTTTTCGTAACCTATTCATAATGATTGGCCAATAAGAGAACTAATATAGGGTTTCCATACTTGGTCTTTCAACCTCAGATATTAGCCGTATTCTATCTCATTCATTGTGGCTTTCCTATACCGATTTTCAACTTCAAGTATTTGCCACCATTTGTTGGGTCTGCCAGTCCCTTCTGCGTCTCTTGTCTACCCGACTATCGATCAAGTACCATACTTCATTTTCAAAAACCTCATTATATTCTTAAGAGTGTTATGCTTCATGAACCATAACTGCATAACCATTACATCATTTGACAAATAATAACAATCACATTAAAACATGAACAACATTATATGATTCTTGTGATACGGTAAATGAAAGCTTCAACTTACCTCAAGTCCACTTTGTGCTAAGTGAAAGGGTCAATCTCTTTGGAAGATAGGATGTGTTAAAGGCCTAACATAATCAAATCATGTACCTTTCAATATCCTTTTAATAAATCACATAATCTATTCTAATTAAAATTATTTACACTTTTCAATTTTTTTTTGTAAACAATTCCATATCAATTACATAACCTTAAAAACAATGTATGCTCCATATTTTACTAATAATTCAAGATAATAAAATATTAGGATAGCCATTAAATTACTATTAGGCAGCCTCCAAACCTTGAACACAATCTCAAAATATCCAAATTAACAAGGGGTGAATTTGATTCTAACTTAAATTGATTATAACAATCAATTAAGCAAACTAATTGCTATTGTTCACAATCATTCATAGAAACTTTCAAACATAATATAAACATTAAAACATCAATAAGAACAAGTAAATTAAGCATATTTCACAAGACTATCAATTTTGCTAAAAACTAGCTTAACTAGCTTGGTTTTGGCTTCAAGTGTAACCTGCTTAAGTTTTCAATCATACAAAAATATAATACTATAAATTTATCATAAGAAATATTGAAAAAGAATATACCTGTTTAAGTTGGAATTAAGCTTCAAAACCAACAGTTTTCAAATTTAAAAGGGTAGAAACTTATTCTAATTTATTTTCTATGGATTCCTATGGATTGAATCCAATGTTTGTGAGTATGAGATTGTATAAATTGCGGAGAAACTTGGAGAAGAAGGGCTGGTCATTTTTGAGATGCTTCCACAAGAAAACATAGCTAAAAATGACTTGTTTGACATTTCAAAGAAAGATAAGTGGAGAGTGATGATTGGTTGATTCATGCTTGGTGTCTTCTCATGCAAAGAGCCATATTTGTGGGCTAGGGAGATGACAAAAATTGATGCTTTGGAGTTATAATCAAGTGAAATGCAGTTTAGAATGATTTCATGCAACCTAGTCAACCAACCAATCAAATTAAACCATTTTGCATACTTTTAGTTCTTAGCCAAATGTAACATATTTCAAGAAAATATTTAGGCAATTAATCACTTTAGAATGTAACAAGTATATGGAGCAATATGAATAATTTATTTATGGCCATTCAACACATCAATCTTTCTTAATCGAGATATTAAGCTTTTCACTGCAAAAAGGCACTTAAGGAATATGTTAAATCAAGAAACAAAAGTTTGATCTGGCTTAACTTAGGTTTTCTAGGTATTTTTAGTTGAGCTTTTAGCTCGATCTAGGAAATTTAATCCTTGGTTGGTGGTTTCATTTTCATGATTTTCCATGATGGAAGTTTACCTGGGGTGATTAAGGTGATTCATATTTCACTTTATTTTGGCTAAGTGTTGGGTCAAGGAGGGGTTGAGTTACTTTTATCATTGAGCCATTTCATTGAACTTTTGGTGTTTTTTAGATGATTGACATTTATGAGAGCCAAGGGATAGCATAGTCTATTGACTTGAGCTTGTATAAGTCGGGTGCATTTATCCTTGTAGAGGTCAAGTGCCCTTCACCTTGCGCAGACTTGGCATTAGTCCTATCGACGCTTCTATTATGCTCCTAGAGGAACTTAAAAAATTTTCTTACATGTGCGCTCTTGGAGGGACTTCAATATTTTCTCTTGTGCGCTTCTTGCACTCCTGGAAGAACTTAGAAAATTTTCTCCCTTGTGTGAACTATAACTTTCTTGGCCTCATGATCCAGCTTTGCAGGTTTTTTTAGACTTTATGACCTAGCTTTTACAGATAACCTCAAGGATGGAGTTTGAGATCTCTAGAGAAGCCAATCATTCCTTTCTTAGCTTAGAGGGAGTCACTTCTCCTTCCAAGGGTTGAGTCTCATTGACAACCTCATGGGCTTGGTTTTTGTTGACAACCTCAAGAAAAGAGTATGTGATCTCTGAAGCCAACCATTGCTTTCTTAGTTTTGTGAGAGTTACTGGTGACCCCAAAATAAGTGGTACAAACCGCAAATACATAGTTTCAACAAGTAATAAAGAGTGAATAGAATATCATATTCCTATAGATTGTGTGTGTGAGTTCCAAATATAGATTACCTATGCTATATTTGACCTAACAATTATGATGTTGGTTGAATTAAAATATGACAACTACTAAATTTAACAAAAGTAACTAAAATCCAAGGAGATTAGGGGATTGAATTCAATACTAAGGAGAGTCAAGACATTAATTAGCCCCATCCTATATTGTTATGAACCTAGCTTAATTATGATTAGGAATGATGTGGGTTGTGTGACGGTGGGTCTTTCTAGCTTAATTATGATTAGGAATTTGTCTTCCTATTGTAATTGGTGCTCTCTCTAGAGATGAACCAAATCTACCCCTTGTAGGCCACTAGCGCCATCTCTAGCTATGGGCTATTCCACTAAGAATACCTTGAGCTTTGTGAATTCCACTAGCTTTCCATTTTCACACCTATGACTACTGCATGTAACTTTACCTACATCTCTACAGGGGTCAGTCCATGGCATATACTACCCGTGTTAGAGTAGTGCCAAATGAGTCAATTAGCGGCGAGCTTTATAACTCATGTAAAAATAGTCTTATTCATAATGTTTAAATAATTAAAAGGTATTTCTTTATCTTTAACTATTTTTATCAATTAGATAAAGTCCCTTGATTATTTTTAGCTATGGGGCATGATTATGCATATAATAGTGATCATGGAATATACCTCTATGGTTTTGATCTTATATATGTTTTGAGTTGGGGGTTCATTGAGATGGGATGTCAATAAGCTGGATAGACTCACACACATGATGCATACTCGAAAAAAAAATGTCTCATTCCATAGATATTGGTATAGGGATGCTAGTGCATATGTGTGGGTGCTTGTTAAGGAACGAGTACACTAAATAGCCCACTGGGTAATTCTCAATTGGAAAGTATTATTTATTAAATGAGAATTTTTTAGTTACGATAGTGCTTTATTTTGTCCTTAGACTTAAGACACCATGATGGCCTTGTGCACGACATCATACACTTTGATGTATTTTTTGATAGTTTAACAATTATAAGAGGCTTACGTTGGGTGTATGATCTTCATGAATAGAGGTCAATGAGTAGCCAATAAAAGATCCATCACCTATCTGGTAGAATAGGAGAATCTCTTATGTTTTCATTGTCCTTGATCCTGAAGACCTTAGCCAAGGCAAGATAAATGCTAAATGTAGGGTTTTCTAGTGATTCATCAAAGGATCAATGTAACTTGAAATACAATCATATTTATTTAGTCAAAATAGGGATTTGACTAATAATCCATGCCCTAGACTTAATTAGAAGATTAGTTGCGGACAGACTGTATTTGCATGGTACTTGTAATAAAAAAAGTTCACTTGCTATTCACCAAAGACTAGGTAGTCAAGATGCATTGCTAGGTGCTTCCCCTAATTTGTGAGGTTCTTAGAATTAAGGGGTTATAATTCCAAGGGGATTAATTAATCGGAACATTAAATTTATTTATATGTTACAAAGGTTACAAGTCCACTGCTAGCTTAGTTGTGAACCTAATGGGTCACACATAGATCGAAATGATCCACTTCTATATCTATTTTTGTAATCCAATGTGTTGATTAAGTTGATTAATGAAGATTAATCAACTTGAGTTAGAATTAATTTAAATAGTTAAATTAATTCATTCAAATAAATAATATGATTATTCATTTGAACTAATAATGGTTAGGGGCTCTTGAGAGTGAATTAATTAAATGATAGAAATCAATTATACTAGCTTGGCCTAAAATTAATTTAGTGAGTTAAATTAATTTAACCAATTAAAATAATAGAATTATTTTAATTGGGCCTAATATGATTAGGTGGCTTATAATGAGACCAACTAATTAATTGATTAGATCAATTCTATTATTTTAATTGGGCTTAATATGATTAGGTGGCCTATGATGGAACCAACTAATTAATTGATTTGATCAAATAATTGTATTGGGCTCTGTAATTAATTGACGAAGATCAATTAATTGGACTTTAATAAATTAATTAGAGTCCAAGGCCATGAGGTTAGAGGCCCATTAAGATTTTTTAATTGCTAGAATTAAAGAGTCCTAATAAAAATAGAAATAATTTGTCTTGAAATTAAAGAAATAAGAGATAAGGAATGAGAAGGTTTCTAATTGGATTAGAGGGCTAATTAGGGCAAGAGTTAGAGACCTAATAGGATTAGGCCAAGACTATATTGTGTATATAAATACACAATGTAGGGACCAAAAACTACAAGCAAGAGAACTGGAATTTTCGGCCCTCTCTCCTCTTCTCCTTCTTATTTTTTTATTTTGTATTTTCGTACTTCAAGAAAAATTGCTCTATCAAAATCACTTGTTGATCCAATAATTAATCTTCACTCTCAAATAGATTTAGAAATAAGAAGTTTAAATTCATTAGCAAGGATTCGAAGCTTGTGGATCTCCTCGAAAGTGTGGATACCGTTAGAGGGACTACACTTGTAGTCCTTGGTGCACATTTTGAGAGGCCATAAAAATTATTCGAGAGGAGATTGTGGAATCTGAATTCCTTCTTACCCTTCATCAACCGAGTTGCTTAAAAGGTATAATTGTGAAACTCTAGTTGTTTAATTTTATTAAATGAGCAATCAAAATTGCAAACCGAAAATCGCATCAAATTTGGGATATGCATAAAATCGCATCAAATTTGGGATATGCATATTTACATATATGTATGATTTTATTTCAATTATTGAAAAAATTTTAAATTCCGTTGTGCTTGCAATCTCACAATTACGTGAAGCCAATAGTGGCATCAGAACCTAGGTTTATGCATTCAGATTATTTTCGCGATGTTTTATATATGAATTATTCATATGATGAAAAATATGTTTAATTATGTTTTTATTTTCGAATTATAATTTTAGAATTTTCTACATGATTTTAAAGTGTTAAATTTCATGACCCAAAGACATCCTCATTAAGCTTTAAGTTCAGGATGCCAAATTTGAGGAACTTGAAACTTGAAAGAGTAACACCATGGATGACTAATGAGGAATTAGCTACTCATTGAGAGGATGCACATTGCTTGATTCTGGTGAGTGTCTTGTGTTTAACGAATTCAGATTAAGTTTGTACTAAGTATTTGTGATTATTAAACTTCTTCTTGAGTTTTTCCAATCTGCTGCGGCTGAGTGCCCCTTTTCGTTCTTCATACGCTTCTTTATATGGGAGATGTGGCTCAAGAGCCAAAAGTGATATTTAATGCCAGAGCAAAAGATAATGAAACAAATAATAAAAAAAATCTGGGCAGGATGCATCGTGGCGCCTGACATGCAATTTTTGCTAGGTAGCAGATCGTTTGCTGCCCGTTTTCGTATCACATGTAGAAAATTTAATTTTTATTTTTAAAATTAATTGTTTATTTTAAAATTCTAAAAATTAATTTTTAGAAAAACCATGAATTATTCGTCTCCCTCCAATATACCTCCCCTTGAAAGAAATTCCAAGGTTACTTTTAGGTTCAACAATTGTAATGAAAGTAGTATTAGAATGGTGAGATCTTCTTTTGCTTTTGATGGACAAGAAAAAAGTGCATGGTGGAGAAAAGCAAAGATTCAAGGCCTATGAATGTATGGGTGATACATTCATGTAATAGATAGGATTTACTATTCTTTTGATTAATTACTCTTAGATTGACCTTAAAATACACTTTGTCTCAAGTAGATCACTTAGGAAAAGGCTTATGATCATTCCATTATGTATGTATTATAGATGCATATATAGATTTATTTAATGTTTTCCTTTGATTATGCTTGCAATCTTAGGATAGTGTAACATTAAATAAACAACACGAAATAAAATGATGGAATCTTGGTAAAATTGAAATCCTCACTTAGAAATGTTCTAAGTCTAAAAATTTATTAATTTTATATCAAACGTTAATGGGTAATATTGGGTGAAAGTGCTTTCATTGCTTTCCGTATCCTTTGTAGAAGCACAAGCTATAATTTCAAGCGGTTGGCCAGGGTTGACGTCTCTCCATCTTGAGGTTTGCTGCCACCTTTTTCTCCCTAAGTTATTTTGTTATTCTGAATAGGTGAACCTTTCTTTTGGCATTGTGTGAGTAAATCTTTGATGTAAGAAGCAAATAAGAGCTAAGGAAAAGGAAGAAGAAAAGTGGGTATTGAGTGTCCGTTAAAGACTCATAAGTAAGAGGCAAAACTTGGATCTCTCCCTTTCTAATTTGTTTTTGGGCTTGTTTGAAGCTGAGGAAAAGAATTCAAGATAATTAGTGATGTTTTTTGACATGCTATACAAATGATGATTGAGTTTGTCTTGATAGAAAAAACAAATGTGCTCACCTGTTGTTTCAAACAAATATCAAATTTCGAATTATGTGAGGCTGTCTAAAAAGTTTCTAATTAGTTTTATCTTGTCCCTCATTTGGTAATCTTTTAACTTGATTGTGCTCATGTTACTTGCTTTTGTATTGATGTTGAAATAAGTTCACTTTTGGCTTCTCAGTTTGTCATTTGCTCCAGTCCAAGTCTAATATTACCTTTTTTGAATTTGTGCTGACTTTAAGAAGACTTAAATTCAGTTTGCCACATCAGTGGACATGGTTATTGTAATAATTTAGCCCCTTCATTTTGTATAACACTGAAGTAAAGCTTCAACATATTAAAGGAGATGAGCCTTTTTTGGCCTGTCCCTTTGTGACCACATACTTTAAGAAGTGCACAACTTCTGCTAAGAAAATCTGGACCATCTAACTTAATTTCAACAATATTGATAATGGAGATTGGTCAAAAGATATGGGAACAAGGACAAGGTGGAGACATCTATGCCCAAGATTAAATTCAATTTGCAAAAATCAATAATAAATACTCACAAAAGAAATAGTAATGATTCTGAGAGGTAGATTTTTTAATAGCTTATTTTCGTGATCAGCAATTACCGTTTTGAATTCGTCAAGCCTAATAAATGCTCCTAGGAAAATGTGAAATCCAACATGTCTATTAACAGAACATTTTTTAGTTTTACTACTACGTTGTAGGAGCCTATTATTTGTGAAAGATAATAATAAGGATCATATCTAGACAATACCTCATTCCCGACATTCTTGCCAAGTCAGTCATGGTCTCAATTATGGAAAATCTAGTAAGTTGTATCCAAAAAAGTATTAATTGAGGGACCAAATTTGAAAAAAAGAGGTCATGATTAGATAAGACACCAAATAATTCATAGTTAAAATATGTGGTTCTGTCTTTTCTTTAAGCAAGTTATAGTCGCATATAAATAATAATTGAATCAATATTACCTAAATATTGGAAATTCGTTTGATTCATGGATGAACAGCTCGCCTACAAGCCTTCCAATAATATCACCACAGTCTTTCTCACTCTAGTAAATACTACTAAAGCATTCACTAAATATATAACTACACACCTTAAACTCGTGGAGATTTCTAAATTTTTTATGATATTCCAAAATAAACGTAGAGAGAATATGGAGGAGAGAGAAAATTTTCTATAAGTTAAATTGCGTATCATTGTGATATCTTATAGTGGTAGGGAGAGATAACAAGAAAAAGATTCTCTCTATCCCTATCACTCTTTGAGTCCGTTCAGGAGAGGTTTCTTGATAACCATCATCCTTATCCAAATATGACTCTAACTAATCACAAATATGGATGCAAATAAAAAATGCATCAATATCTCCCACTCATACATATTTGACTCGACTCATTCAAATCACATCTCTATAATTCTCATCTCACGTCCCTTCTTTCATACAGAGAATAAGGCGTGTGACCAAGCGAGAAAGGAACAAGTGAGGAGAGTTATATTAAGTCACGCCTAACTAACATAACTCTACAACTCAAAACTCGCTATGTACCCCAAACTATGTGGTCGCACTAGATCAAGAATCTCTGATCCCTCTATAATGAGTAGAGCATGCTTGAGTCTCTTAGCTATGTATCTATACTCATGACTATGTCAAACACATTTTTAACTTAGTCGGTCGGCCAATGAGCCATAGAACAAAAATGCGTTACCAACTTAGCTCTTTCTTCCCCTCATGTCAATCAGCTTGGTCCTGACAGCTTTCTTAGTCACGCTCCGATAGACCAGATCAAACGTGTCATTGGAAACATACTAAAGTAGCATCATCAAGTTTACACCTCATGACACGGTCCAGAGTCCCAAAGGGTACGAAAAATATGTTAAGGGCTCACACAGTGACAAAGCAGGGATCCATTCAGTCACTCCACTTATAAGGTCGTCTCAAAGCACTAATTGATCAAGTATGATCTCATCTTGGCCTCATGCCAAGGCGACTTTGAATTAGACTTTAACCTTCCTTGTTATTCCAAGCGTCAAGGTGATCATTCGCACCCCTCCCATAGTGCGAACATGATCTTTGAGTCTCATTCTGCTCGCTGTCAAAGCGCCAGGGTGATTGCCTGTGTGAGTGGGTCAATCTAAGCCTGGTGACAATCATAATAAAGTCAGTACACTAATAAATTTAACAAAAAAAAACTCATTAATCAACAAAGTGTTCATACAGGCCTATAAACTCAAATCCTACGAAGCCCCATACTACTAACATGCCTTTGGAACACATCTCTTCGCAAAGGCTTAGTAAAAGGATCAGCGACCATATCGCTAGTAGGAATATGCCTGACAATAACTTGACCTTGCGCAATGCTCTCTCGAATGAAGTGATATCTGGTGTCAATATGCTTAGTCCGTCCATGATACTTGGGGTCCTTAGCATATGCTAGTATAGCTGTATTATCATAATAAACAACAACTGCATCATCAACATACACCGCAACGCGTAGACTCTACAGGAATCTCCTCAACCAGATAGCCTCTTGGACTGCTAATGTACAAGTAATGTATTCGGCCTCCATGGTGGATAAAGAGATACATGGTTGCTTCTTGCTACACTAAGTGATAGCAGCGCCTCCCAATAAGAATGCATATCCCGATATGGATTTGTGCTCATCTCTATCCACTGATCCATCAGCATCACTATATTTAATTAGCTTTAAACTACCTCCATGGTAGTACAAAGTGAGATCACTTATTCCCTTCAAATATCTAAGTATCCTTTTAACCACAGCCTAATGGTCGTGTCTAGGATTACTTTGATATCTACTCACCATTCCAACTGCAAAGCACAGGTTTAGTCGAGTACACATCATTGCATACATCAGACTCCCTTCCGCACTCGCATATGGAACTTTAGCCATGCGTTCCCTTTCTTTTTCTATCTTAGGGCACAATTCTTTACTAAGAACACAGTTTTTATCCATGGGTGTGTCAACAGGATTAGCATTATGCATACGGAAGCGTTCTATAATTCTCTTGATATAAGCCTCTTGGGATAAACTCAAGAGTTTTCTAGAACTATCCCGTGTATCTTAACACCAAGTATGTATTCAACTTCTTCCATGTCCTTCATCTCAAAAGTAGAGGACAACCACTTCTGAGTGGCGACAATCATCTCCATATCATTCCCAGCCAACAAAATATCATCCACATACAGTGTGAGTATTAAGAAATTCCTCCCACTTTTCTTGACATACACACAATGGTCTTCCTCGATCATTGTAAAGCCTGTCATAGTAATAGCTAGATGAAATTGATGGTACCACTATCTGGACGATTGTTTCAGTCCATAAATAGAACATTTCAAGCGGCATACTTTGCGGTCTTGTCCCATTTCTTGAAATCCAACAGGTTGATCCATGTAGATCTCCACGTCCAACTCTCCATTGAAAAATACTGTCTTGATGTCCATATGAAATAATTCTAGATCTAGGTGGGCAAAAATGGCTAATATGAGGCAAATAGAGGCGAACCTCACCACTGGGGAGAATGTCTCTTTATAATCTATATGCTCTCTTTGGGTATAACCCTTCGCTACAAGTCGAGCTTTATACTTGTTGATTGATCCATCTGACTTTCGCTTTACCTTTAGAACCCATTTGTTCCCAATGGTCTTGCATCCAGATGAAAGATCGACTAGCTCCCAAATATTGTTCTTAGCCATCGAGCTGAACTCTTTTTTCATAGCAGCTATCCACTCATTTGCATTTAGAGAAGTTATAGCCTCTTCATAAGTGGCTGTCTCATTAACATCCACCGAAGCACACATGAAAGATTCCCTTCGATTTATAAACACCGATGAGGTATATTTCCATGTTTGCTCTTATGCGCTTATTGATTTTGAGAGTCTTCTTCTAGTGGGTCACTCCCACTGAATTTAAGGTCGCTTGCATTATACCCGTCAATTACTGGATAAGGCTGCAAAGCCTCACCATTGCCAGGGATTGGAGTACCAACTTGAGAATCTTGCAACTCATACAGTTCAAGGGCCCCTTGACTTCACCAATGGTTGGAAAAACCTCCTCGAGGAAATTCACATCACGGGACTCAATCTCAGTCATTCCTCCATCAGGGTGTTCACCGTACATCACATAGCCCTTTAAGTGATCACAATACCTTATAAAGATATGTTTGACTGCTCTAGGGCCAAGCTTCCCATGCTTATGAGAAGTGTTGTGAACAAACCCAGCCGACCCCCAAGGGCACAAGCCTTCTAAAGTAGGCTTTCTGCCATGCCACATCTCATAGGGTATCGAAGGAACTGACTTAGAAGGCACACGGTTCAATATGTGGGCAGCAGTCAAAATTACATCACCCCAAAATGATATAAGAAGATTTGCTTGCGCCATCATTGATCTGGCCATATCCAGAAGTGTGCGATTCCTCTTCTCTACAACCCCATTTTGTTGCGGAGTGTGTGGAATCATCAATTGTCTAATGATCCCTTTTTCTTCACACATTTGTTTAAACTCATCAAACAAATATTCTCGCCCTCTGTCAGTATATAGAATTTTGAGGTTCTTATCTCTTTGTTTCTCAACCTCTGTCAAGAATCGCTTAAAATAATCAAGCGCTTCTGACCGATGAGACAGAGATATACTGACCCATAGCGCGAATAATCATCAATAAAAGTGATAAAATAGGATGCACCATGTCGTGCCCTCACATTCATGGTTCCACATATATCCGAGTGAACTAACTCTAGAGGATGAGTAGCCCTCTTTGCCTTTCCAAAAGGTTCCAACAAGCTTTTCCTACCAGACATGGTTCACACACAGGAAGGTTGACTTCAGTAAGATGACCTAAAAAACCTTCTCGAGCTAACCTAGTCATCCTTTCTTGTCCTATGTGCCCTAATCTTGCATGCCACTTAATAGAATCAGAAATAGCATCAACAGTCGAAGAAACATAAAAAGACAATCATTGGATAATTCTAACATGAAAAATCCATTATTCATAAATCCTAAGCCATAAAGGTCTTTGCCATAAAAAATAGACAAGCTAGTTCGCTCAAACAAGAAAGAAAAACCATGTTCAGAAAGTGCACTAACTGAAAGTAAATTACATCAAATGCTAGGTGCATATTACACATCACTAAGGAGTAGCTCTCGCCCAGTGACGAGCTTGAGTTGGTATGACCCAACTCCAAGAACCTCCTCTTGTGCGCCATTCCCCATAGCAATGTAGTGGCTGCATGCTGACACTCGATGATAATCTACAAATCCTGCTCGATCCCTTGTCATGTATTTTGTTGTCCTTTTGTCTACAATCCAAACAAGGAGAGAATTAGCAACAAAAACATGCGAGCATACAAATAAACTAAGAGAGCTAGGAGTGGGTCTTATCTTCTTTGGCTCAGTGCAATCACGAGCGAAGTAACCCAACTTTCCACAGTTAAAACACTTATCTTTCTTCTTTCTACCCCTCTTGCCTCGGCGATGCTTCACAGACTTGTCACCTTGTAGGGCCAAGTTTTGGCTTTGACCACTGCTTTGTCCAGCATCCTTCTGCTTGTTCCAGCATTTACCTTTATTAGGCTTATGCTGCCCAGCATGTGCGACAAGAGCTGCTGCTTGTGCTCGCTCCGACTCTCGATGGTCAGCCTCAAGCTTGAGATGACTGGCGACACTATCGAATGTCTGGATTTGCTCATTATGCATAAGCACAAGCTTAACATGTCCCCAAGTCTGCTCAAGTAGCGACCTTAGGACAGCCAAAACTTGTTGTTCATCAGTGAGCTCACTTCCAGTATTTTGAAGCTCTCGAATCATATCCTTCATCACATCAAGATGTTGGGTCATCGAGTGCTTCGGGTCAAGTACGTACTGGTTGAACCTAAGGATTAGTGCCCTTAGTCTTGTAGCCGAAGTGCTACTGTACGTGACCTTCAACACATCCCACAACTCTCTCTAGCTGTAGGATACTGTTCAAATTTACAGATCAGATTATCGTGCATGCAGCTCAACATTGTAAAGCGCACACTCTTATCTTGATCCACCCACTTATTGTACGCGTCCATATCGCGACGATATTGGGTAGTTGGTCCATTTTCTAGCTTAGTTGGCATAGGCATAGTAGTGATGAAATGATAAAGGATCTTTTGTTTGTGCAACAAAAGTTGAATTTTTCTATGCCATATTGCATAGTTCTGGCCATCAAGTTTGCCAGTACCATAGAGATCAGAAAAAGTTACTTGGGCATCCATTACTGTATAATATGCGCAATAAGTTAGATATTGGTCTAAAATTTTATCCGGATCCAAAAATATTTATCATTTTCTTTAATTCAGTTAGATCAAAAATTTCGCCACCAAGGCTAGTAATCATCTCCCACCGAATTAAAAATCATAAATAAAAATTATTGATCCATGAATAAAATTAAAAATGTCCATAAAAAAATGCATACATTAAATACGAATAATAATCTTGCGTTGACATTTGGTGCGTCATGTCGAGATAATTATTGGCCTATGGTGGTAATTAATGAAACATATCCCAAAAAATATATATACATGGCCTTCAAAAAATGGCCTCATAAATACATCAAAAAAATTATGTTATTCAAAATCTACTACATAAATCTAAAATTGGAATACTGTATTACCACCATTTTCATTAATTATCTTTCAAATAAAATAATTATAAAAACATAGCATACATGAGCACCCAGAATGTCAACTCCCATTTTATACATATTGATAAATAATAGCATTGTATAAAATAGCATAATCACAAAAAAATATAATTAAAATAAATTTAACCTCAAAAAAATAATTCTAGAATTTAAAAAAATAAATTCTATATTGTTCAAATAGGCTAGAAAAAATAAAAATTAAATTCTGCCTATTTGGCAAAATTTTCATGTTTTTTTTTTTTCGCGGCGGCCCTTGGCCCGCACGCCACTGGGCCACAGCTAGCAGCTGGCTTTGCCAGCATGTGGCTGGCACACGCCATCCATTTGCATGCTTCATTTCTCCTACTGCGCCACATAGCGCAGCAACCGCCTTTTTCCATTCTCTCTTTTTTTTTAAAAAAATAATGGAAAAATTCAACGCCTTGTGGCAACCGTCCTCTAGCGCTTTTCAAGTGGACACTAATTTCCAGTAAAAAAAAATCTTTTTCAATACTAATTCATTTTTTATACATAATATATCGATTTAATAGTTCTTTTTCTTTTCATGCTCTACAACATGACATCAATATTATGCATCAATTGAATTTAAACATGTATTTGTACATACAAATATAATATATAATCTTTAAAGTCTTTTCATGATTGAATTTAAATCACGAAGACGAGGTCGAGCCTATTGGCTCTGACACCACTGTAAGCAATTTATAGTCGCATATAAATAATAATTGAATCAATATTACCTCAACAGTGGAAATTTGTTTGATTTACGGATGAACAGCTCACCTACAAGCTTCCCAATAATATCACCACAGTCTTTCTTGCTCCAGTAAATACTACTAGAGCATTCACTAAATTTATAACTACACACCTTAAACCCGTGGAGATTTCTAAGTTTTTGGTGAAAAACGTAGAGAGAATGTGGAGGAGAGAGAATATTTTTTGTAAGTTAAATTATGTATCATTGTAATATCTTATAGTGGTAGGGAGAGATAACAAGAAAAAGATTCTCTCTATCCCTATCACTCTTTGAGTCCGATTAGAAGAGGTTTCTTGATAACCATCATTCTTATCCAAAAAAGACTCTAACTAATCACAAATATGGATGCAAATAAAAAATACATCAATATGCGTGGCTTACAGCTCCCTCTGTAATTTCACACTCACCACATTTTATTTGCTTTACAGGAATGTGGAGAAATAACTGCTAATGGTGTAAGATCTCTTTTAGACTGTCATGCCCTTGAAGATCTTACAATACGCCACATTATTAGTGTTGAACTTGCCTTTCTCTTGCAATAAGCTAGTCCTTTTATGCAAGTTATTTAATTGGCAATCTATGTTCTATGAGCAGTGACATGAATATCCACAAGGAGCATGTTATATGAAAATCTGATTTTATCCCGCTTCATTTTCGTGTTTGTACCTCTTGACAAGTAAAGATTTCTACTGTTGATGATGTTTCTATTTGCTTTGGGATCACCTGTAGCATGCAAGATAATTTATGGGTGTTCCATCCCTTGTTCAAGTAAAAAACCCAAGTGGTACATAATGCCACCGTGTCTTGACTATGTAAATCTTTTGAATCCAAATTACATTAAATCATTAAATTTTTCCAGCACTTTTTTGCATTTAGAGTTGATCAATCCTCGTTATCTATAGACCTATAGAGTTTACCCTGGTTGTGTCTTGTATGGGAAATTATATCTATAACAGCAATGAGAAGCTCAGGCTCTCTTTATAATGATTGTTTTTGGGGATTACTACATTTTGCAATTTTTGTAGAGGACATCTATCCTGTGATACAATCTGTTGGATTCTAATATAATATGATTCAATAATCATAATCCAAAATCGTCATGTAAATTATCAAGAAATACTTTAATTTTAAATCGAAAGCGTACCTAAATCCATGACAATGAAAGCAATCGTGGAATGCGTCTTCCACAGTCAAATCAACTTAGAATACTCAATGGGTCTCTCTCTAAGATGGGAAAGAGGAGGAGAGTAATATTGTATGATATGACTTGGGAACCATAACCCATAATGTTCTTTATATACTAGGTCAAAGAGAATCCATCAATCCTGAATTTGACTAGTATTAGGTCTGTATACATTACAAAGTCCATACCCTAAAGATATTTCTAGAGTCTCATATGGTAGATCACTTATTTGACTCTATCAAATTTGATAGCCTATAATATAATTATTGTTTAAATATGTAAGTCCATATTAGAAAATTAATTACAACACAATCCTCTTAAATACCTATTCATATAGTTTCGGTTCTTAAAACAAAACAAAAATTATGAGCAAGGTAAAATTTCATGACCATTACATTCATCTTTAACTTTCTTGTGTCTATGTTGCACATCAATATGAATGCGTGACAGGATATACAATGTAGTCCCTCCAGCATATTGTATTTGCTAGAGTTTCTTTTCAAGGATATCCTCTATGGAAAAAAATAAAAGAAAAAAACTTCAATTCAAATGTCAATTGTTTCCATATAATACTCTCTCTTTATGCCCTCACATAAAATTAAATTTGATTGAAATCAATAATTGCTTTTTTACATGTTAAAGAATTTTAAGTTAGCAAAGAGGCAAATCTGGAATATAGGGTTCAATATTGTTGCTATAACACCTGACAAAGAATTATTCAGGTCAGTGGGGGTAAACATTCAAGGAACTTAGTCGTGGAATTGAGAACTAATTGCATTGATTAACCTATACAAGATAATTTATGGCACATATCTTAGAAAAGAAAAGAAAATTGAAAAGTTTGTAGTCTCTCCTGATGAAAAAATCAGATAAATTATGAAAGACTTAAAGCATCGATCATATTTCTTTGAAGTCTCGTAAAGGATAGACAGATTACGGGATGGAAGATTTGAGTAGAGAGCACATTGCTCGGTACTGCTTATGATACAGAGACGAATATCCCTCTTTTGTTCTCTTCAGACATCAACCTTTACAGCAGGATGTGTAAAAATGAAGCCTGTTCGATCTAGCACTATGAAATAGGAAGCATTGTTCATTTTATAGAGTCCATTTGTGTGTTTTGATCCCATTAGGCATGCTATCTATGATATCAAGTTCCTATTATACCTATAATTTCAGAAGGCTTTAAAGTTTAAGTTCAAATGTTCAGCCTGTGATTCTAGAATAATCCTTATGTGCGTTGAAATTACAGGGCCCTGGAATTCCAAAAAACTTCATCATTTATGCTGCTTCCAAGGTAAGTATGGCTGCATAGGAGGAATCTCTGTATTTGGCTAATCGGGCTTAAGAAATACTGAACAGACAAACATGTTCAATTAATTGTGCATTTATGATGACTGCAGTTGCCAATGCTTTGAAAAATCTCACTTGATATATGTGATGCAAGGAGGGTGATTTACACAACTATACATACACAGAGACAGCAATTTTCATCAAAGATAAGTCACTGAATGATATATGCTTTGTTCTTACACTTGGAAATAGCAGCAGCAGACTTGGTATCAAAGCCAACAATCAGAGTTAGCATAGGGACAAAAATGCCACCCCCACCAACCCCACCCACTGATCCACAGGCTGAACCCAAAAATCCTATCACCGTTGCCAACACAAGTTTCTAGCTAAACTTCAATTCCTGCAACAACCTATAAAAAATAAAAATTAAATAAAAAAAACCATCTTTAGTAGAGTACAAGAAATCTTACATGAACTCATTCACATATACATTAACGCATCAGAAAAACCGACACACACACATGCATATAGACATGGATACAAGAAAGATGTGAAAAACTTACAGGCCAAACTTTTGCTTCAGATCTATATCTCTGTTGCAAAACACTAGAATTTTGACGACGAAAGAAGCAATGGTTTTTCATTACTGCCACGTGAGTAATTGTTGATGAAATAAACAGAAAGCATTACCAAAGAGAAGGCTGTAAGCAGGTATATCAAAAATAATGCCCGACAAGCCAACTAGTGGTCATTTTTATACTCTTGTAAAAATAGTCTTATTAGAAATACAATAATAAATTGGTATTTTATTTATATTTATTTGCATCTTATCAATTAGATAAATTTCTTATACCACACTTAGCTACGAGACATGGTTGCACATTTGATATCAATCATGGAATATGCCTCTATGTATTTGGTGATTTTTTTTTAGTCGTGGTTTATTGATATAGGACATCGATAACCTATGAAAACTCATGCACATGATGCATGCTCGAAAGGAGAAAGTCTCATTCCATAAGCATTGGCATGGGGGTCTGGTACACATGTGCAGGTGCTCGTTCGGGATTAAGTACGGCAAACAGGCCCATGAAAATTTTTCAAATGGAAATATTGTTCATTGAATGAGAATTTTCAATTATGATAGTTTATGAATTAGTCCATTGACTTGAGTCACCATGGTACCCTTATGAACGACATCATATGATTTTATGTATTTTTTAGTTACAAAAACAAGTCATAAGAGATTTATGTTGGGTATATGATATTCGTGTATGAAGGTTAATGAGTAGCAAACAAAATGTTCATCACCTATCTGGTAGAATAGGTGAATCTCCTATGCATTTTACGATTCTCGACTTAGAAGTCTCTAGTTAGAGTAGAATGAATATTAGGAAGGGGTTCTCTTATGATTCATCATGAGTCAGTGAGACTAGAAATAAAATTATAGTAATTAAGTTAAATAGGGTTTCGAATAATAATTTATGCCTTAGACTTAATTGGGATATTAGTTGACAGAAGGACCAGACTTGTAAGGTACTCATAACAAAAATAAATTCGCTTGCTAATTCGCTTAGAACTAAGTAATCAAGATGCACCACTAGGTGCTTTTCTCAACTTGTCAACTTTTTGGAATTAAGGAGTTAATTACAAGATGGATTGATTAATTGAATTAAATAATCAAAATATATTTTATATTTTTACTAAGTTACAAGAGTTGTAAGCCCACTGCGAGTTTAGTTGTGAATCTAATAGGTCACATACAAAACAAGATGGATCACTTCTATTTGGAATATTATCCGAGGAGTTGGATTTTGTTAGTTAATGGAGATTAAGAAACTTGGAGCTAGAATTAATTTAAGAAGTTAAATTAATTCATCCAATTAAATAATAGGAGTATTTATTTAGACCTAGTAAAGATTATGGGCTCTTTAGGAGTAATTAATCAATCAATTAGATTAATTAATTAATGAACCTTAAATTAATTTCATGAGTTAAATTAATTTATCAAATAGGATTATTTATAATGAGCATATTTAATTAGGTGGTCTTATTAGAACAAATTTAATTAGGCTTAATTAATTAACAAAGATTAATTAATTTGAAAGTCGAATGTTAATGGACTTTTAGGTGAGACCCATTGGTATTCTTTAATTATAAATTAAGGACACCATGTTTTGTAGGAAAATTAATTAAGACTTTATGTCTTAATAGGAAAGTAATCCACGACATGTATTGGATAGAAACAAACTTGAGATAAATAAGGAAGGACTTTGAGATCTATTGGGATTAGGTCAAAGATTGAAAGGTGTATAAATACACCTCTTATAGCCAAATTCTTGTGTGAGAAACACAAGAAAAGTTTGGCCACTTGCTTATGTATAGCACATTCCCCATTCTCTTATATTCTTTCTAGTTATCTTTGTTCTAACAATTAGTTCCAAACTTTTTGATATTTGATTAATTATCTTATCACCCAGTTGATATTGGAATTAATCAACACTCTTAAATTCTATACTGGAATAAGTATTTTACATCCTCTAGCAAGTTTATGGAATTGTGATCCTGCCATCGTGTGCATAATGTTAGGGGCAAGATGATTGGATTCCGGTTGTGAACTCTGTCTCTCGTCTAGAAATAACTTGAATCATTTAAGTAAGCTTCATCAACCAGAGTACTAAATTCAAGTATAATTGTGAAAATCTTTGCTTTTAATTAAATAAAAAATCTGGGTATGAATCGATTAATCGCATCGAATACGGGACTACATACTATATATTGTTATACATTCTTAAAATTTAAATTTTTGTTGTGCTTAGTCCCGCAACTTTGCGATCCCAACATAATTTTTTATGTAGAAATCAAGATGGGCTAATCCTAAAAACAAGAATAAAATTTCTATGGCAACTCACCCTAAGGTGACCCACACCTTAGCAATCTACTCTTGACCAACCCTCGCTACATTAAGCTTAACCGAGAGTGGGGGCTTATGAGCCATGATAAATTAAGGCCTAAAGGTTAATTGCTTAGAGCAACAATGCAAGAGTAAAAGAATGAGACATGCTAAAATCTTCCAAACGCTCAAGTGTCTCCAAAGCCTTTACATTCAAAACCTATGTAATCCTTAAAATTGGGCTATACTAATGAAGGTTATCCCTTGCACTCAAAACTCCAGCTGGCAAAATCAAACCTTCCCGAAATTAGGATATACCGATAAAGGCTATCCCCTCCACTTAAAAGCCTACTTGACAAAACCAAAGTGACTTGAACAATCGTGTCTGAGGCAAGACTCTCAAACTGAAAAGCTGCAACATTGGCTAAGTTGAGCTAATGACTCAACATGAACATTTATCATCCCTCATGGTAGTGGCACAATGAGATGCCAATAATGGCGACCCCTCACTGCTACCCCCACTCCCTTCTCTAAGATGGACATCTTCTTATAGAAGGTATCGATTAGCGACAGCCCTCGGAAGTAAAGGTGACTCACTCAAAGCTAAAAAATTAATGGTTGGCTTTGGAGATCACAAACTCCTTTCTTGAGGTTATCAATAAAATCCAAGCCCACGAGGTTGTTAATGAGACTCAATCCTTAGAAGTAAAAGTGACTCCCTTTAAGCCAAAAAAATAATGATTAGTTTTGGAGATCACAAACTCCTTCCTTGAGGTTGTCTGCAAAAGCTAGGTCACAAAGTCAAAATAAATCCGCAGAGCTAAATCATGAGGCCAAGAAAGTTATAGTTGGCTACAGAAGGGAGAAAAGTTTCTAAGTTCCTGCAGGAGCACAAAAAGTGCACAAGGGAGAAATTTTTTGAAGCTCTTTTAGAAGCTCACATGGACGAATTTTTTTTAAGTCCCTATGGGAGCGCAGTATGAGCACCAATAGGACTAATTCAAGTTTGTGCAAGGTGAAGCATACTCAACCTCTGCAAGGTGAAATGCACCTAACCTACATAATCTCTAGTTGACGGCACTGCACTGCCTCCTTCATTCTCATAAACATTGATCATTTGGCCAAGAGATGCTAAGCATTTGATGAAATGGCTGAAAGATAAAAGAATTTCCACTCCTCCTTGACCCAACACTTAGTCAAAACAAAGTGAAATGAGAATCATCTCAATCACCCCAGATAAACTTCCATTATGGTAAAATGTGAAAGCAAAACCACTAACCAAGGAGAGCGACTAAATTTCCTAGTCCGAGCTAAGAGCTTAACTAAGAATACCTCAACAACCTAATTCAAGCTTAACCACAACATGACAATATATGTTGAACTAAATACGCAACACATGTTGTACCTCGACATCCCAAGTTAAGCCAAAAGATGGACCTTTCAGAGTAGTGCCCGATAAGAATATTAGTGGTCTCTTATATACCCTTTATAAAAATAGTCTCATTCAAAACATATTAATAAAATTAGCATTTTTTTATTTTTAATTACATCTCGTCAATTAGATAAAATCCTTATACCACACTTCGATGCGGGGCATGATTGTGCATTTGATGGCAATCATGCAATATGCCTCATAGATTTTATCTTAAAAAAGTTATGAGTGGTGGATTCATTATGATAGGACATCAATAAGCTTGTAAAAACTTTGCCCATGATGCCTGCTTGAAAGGAGGATGCCTTGCTCCACAGGTATTGGCGTAAAGATGCTGTGCACATATAGGGGTACTCATTGGGGACTAAGTACAGTGAATAGGCCAAAGGTAAATTCTCAGTTGCTAACATTATTTATTGAATGAGAATTTTCTAGTCACGATAGTGCAGATATTAGTCCTTTGACATGAGGTACCATGGTACCTTTGTGTATGACATCATATGCTTTTATGAATTTTTTGATTATTAAAAAAATCATTAGGGGTTTACATTCGGTATATGATCTTCATGTATAGAGATTAATGAATAGAAAATAAAGGGTCCATTATCTATCTGGTAGAATAGGTGAATCTCCGATGCATTTCATGGTCTTTGACTCAGAAGATCTAGCCAGAGCAGGATGAATATTAGACGGGGGTTCTCTAATGATTCATCACAAGTAAGTGAGACTAGAAATAAAATAATAGTACTTAAGTCAAATAGGGATTCGACTAATAATTTATGCCTTAGACTTAATCGGAAGATTAGTTGATGGAAGGATCAAAACTTGCAAGGTACTCGTAATAGAATTAGGTTTTCTTGCTAATTTACCTAGGACTAAGTAGTCAAGACGCACTACTAGGTGCTTCTCTTGACTTGTGAGGTTCTTGGAATTAAGGAGTTAATTCCAAAATGGATTGATTAATTGGATTAGATAATAAAAATATATTTTATATATTCACTAAATTGTAAGAGTTGCAAGCCCACTACAAACCTAATTGGTCATATACAAAAAAGATGGATCAATATTATCTGAGGAGTTAGATCATGTCAGTTAATGGAGATTAAGCAACTTGGAGCTAGAATTAATTTAAGAAGTTAAAATAACTCTTCCAACTAAATAATAAAAGTATTATTTAGACCTAGTAAAGATTAGAAGCTCTTTATGATTAATTATTTAATTGATTGGATCAATTAATTAATAGACCTCAAATTAGTTTCAAGAGTTAAATTAATATATCTAAAGGGATTATTTATATTGGGCCTATTTAATTAGGTGGTCTAATTAGAACTAATTTAATTGGGCTTAATTAATTAGTAGAGATTAATTAATTTGAAAGCCTAATATTAATGGGCTAGTAGGTGAGGCACATTAGTATTCTTTAATTAAGAATTAAAGACTGCATGTTTTGGATGAAAATTAATTAAAACTTTGAGATTTAATAGGAAAGTGATTCAAGACATAACTCTGATTGAAACGAACTTGAGATAAATAAAGAAGGGACTTTGAGACCTAATGGGATTAGGTCAAAGATTAAAGGGTATATAAATACACCTTTTATGGATGAGTTCTTATGTGAGAGACACAAGAAAAGTTCGGCCCCTTGCTTAGGCATAACACACTCCCCCTTCTCTTATATTCTCTCTAGTTTTCTTTGTTCTATTAATTAGTCCCAAACCTTTTGATATTTAATTAATTCTCTTATCACCTAATTGATATTGGAATTAATCAACAATCCTCAGTTCTAGATTAGAAATAATTATTCTACATCCTCTAACAAGTTTTTAGAATTGTGATCCTACTCGTTGTGTGGATACCATTTGAGAAAAGACATTTGGATTCCTGCAGTTAGCTCTATTTTTGGTCTTGCCACCATTTGAACCGTTCAAGTCAGCTTCATCAACTGGAGTACTCAATTCATGTATAATTATGAAAACCTTTGTTTTTAATTAAATGAAAAATCTGAGTGTGAACTGAATAACTGTCACAACCTCCCAATAATATGTATAAAAGATATATATAAACTACAACCTCCCAATAATATGTATAATATATATATATAAACTACATGTATAACACAATTTGTGCATGTATGCTTGTGTATAACTTTTTTCTCTTTTTTTTTTCTACTCAGTTCAACAAAACATTGATAAAAATAAAGTATTTTCATATCATGTCATACTATATATACATATGTAGTTATTAAACATTAACCAAGTTTATCAAAACCATCACAAATCCAAACTCACTATTACAAAGGAGTTTTGAAAGTGATATATAGGATAAAGTCACTAATATAATACAATAACTGTAAAATAAAAACACAGCCCACAAAATAGCTCAACAAGTCGTCATCCAAGTACATTGATCTTTGAAAGCCTGTAGGAGCTCCACTGCCAGCTAGTAAACCAAAGGTCTCAAGTCTCACCATGATCACCTATAATGCATGAACTACATGAACTAACGCTCAATAAGTAAAAAACATGCATGACAAGAGTATGATGTAAAATCTCATGCAACTCAACTCTAAGATATGATGTTATAAATGTATCAAATTGAGTACTCATAAATTTCAGAGTTTTTATAAAAATCACTTCATTTATTGGGCCCTTGACCCACCTATTATGCACCGGATAGAGCTCTAAACAATATCAATAATCACATGGCCATAAACAAATGACTCAGTCCAAGGGCCATCTCTTGGGATCACCAAAGGTCCACCCCCTGTCTTCCCCTGTGATCCTCCAGAAGTCTTTCCACTGGCAGAGTCAATAAGGGTACAGTCAAGTGGTCCGCCCTTTCGTGACCACCAGAGGCACACCCCCTGTGAACCCCTGTGATCCTCTAAGAAGTAACACTTACGACACCCCAAAATATCATATAAGCACACCTCGCATGCCTCGGTACACTAGTAGTGGCCAACCAAAATATTTTCTTTTTGAAAACCATATCTCAAATCATATCGTCCATGCAAAAACCTCCATTATACTCATATGTCGTGCATGCACATGTAAATGCTCATGAATGGTATGTTCAATATGAAATGGAAGTCATCTTGATCTAAACATATTTCAAGAATCATAAGACTCTCAGTCAAATTTAATATCGTTAACACATTAGGTATAAATGCTTCAAGACATATTATGTTCATGCATTGTAGTTGCAAATAGATCTTTACTTACCTTTCACTTGGTTGGTGACTTAGTCTAGATTTGTTTATTGTTCCCCTCCAATCTTAGATGTAAAATAGCCTGTAATATTACCCAACATCAAACACCATTCCCAATTTGGTAAGTTCATAAAATATCATACTAAGACCTTCAACACCAAGCTATCTAGGTTTTACAAACTAGAACCCAATCTAGGCCCTCCAATACCTTAATCTCTCATATTAGATAATGTAAACATCATATAATTGAAGTACTATAACTCTAATATCATGTACATAATTTTTAACAATCAATAGCAACATGTTTAGGTTGAAATATGCTAAGTTATCAAATGGGACGAATTCACATTTTCATATTTTCTTGCTGTCCAATTTAGTTGCATGATAATTTTGACTTCCCTAACCATATCCAATCACTCCCAAATTTTTATCACACTTATATAACATGTATATAAATGTAACCATATCATAAAATTGCTAAAAATCATGGATATAGCTTCTCAAGTTCAGCTCTCTTCACAACACACTGAAACAGATTGTTTTCCTACCGTGACAGTTTTGCACACTTCATGACATTAATGGTTTTGGCACCCTTAAGTACATTCAATCACTCCCAAATTTTTACCATACTTAGATAACACATATAAAGAGACATCCAGTTCAAATTACTACCAAACCAATGGATTTATTGATATAAAACCAGCACCATTCACATAGGACAAAATCTGAATTTCAAAGAAGACAGTTTTGAGCACCTCTTTAATTATCACACTATATTACAATTTATAACCTCTCTAAACTTACATACATCTCCTAGACTCATATATAAACACATATATGGTAAAGTAAACAGGTTTTAATCAAGTTATTATACATATATAAAGCATAAATATCAAAATCAGCAAGTATACAGTTTCTGTCCCTAGTGATTTTTATTGTGATTTTGCAACTAAAAATCCTTCTTTTGTGACCACAAATAACATCCTAACTTGATTATAATCAATAATAGAAGCTTTAAAAATCATAAACCCTCAAACAATTCAAGAACTTAAATCAAAACATGAATTAAAACTCACTTATGCATAGATTTTTGATTCAACTTGCTCCTCCTTACTTTCCTTTGCTTCCTTCACTTTTTTCTCTTTACTTGGAATTACTTGAGAGAAATTTCTAACATTCAATATGAAGGTTTTGGAAGTGAAATAGCTCAGAAAATAGTTTTTGGTCGTGGCTCAAGGGTAGAAATGAAGAAAGGTTGAGGTGGAAGCTTGAGGTGGCAAAGCTTGAGGTGGCAAGGTTGAGGTGTCAAGTTGTGGTTCAAATCTGATATTTTTCACACTTTATACAGCCCTAATCTAGTGTTTCTCATTACTTATTTATCTATGGATAACCTACTTTAATCTCCATATGATCAGATAATACATTATGCCCTAATTTTTTAATCGTTCATTCGATCTCCAAATCGATCGACATTCGATTCTTAAATGATCGTCTAGTTTTTATTTTCTAAAATCACATGCACATATGAACCTTGTATTATAACACTTAAATTACATTATATCATGTCCGATCTAATAAGTATGTTAATCTATAGATGTATACCTTTAAAATATCTCGATCAAATTGAATCGACTCATATAAGCTTACTAGTGACACCTTTAACACTTCTAAAATTATAACATACAACCTATGAATATCCATTATATTGATCAATCTATTCTTTATCTTATCTAAATATAGAATCACTTAATTAGGTTGTAGGATCTCAACCACTAATATCAAGTGATAGCATTGGAGATATAATGATTAAGAATGCTATAAAAGATGTGATGTAGATGTTAATGTAAATTAGCATATAAGTAACATGTAGTGCATGAATCATATTGGCCAAGTGAGTAGTGTGAGGCTTGGGTATTACATTAATCGAATCAAATCTAGGAGTATATGTTTTAAATTATTATGCACGTTTAAGATTTTAGTTCTTGTTGTGCTTAGTCCCATAATTCTATGAACCTAACATAAATTCCTATATAAAAACCAAGATGGGCTAAACCTAAAAACAAGAAAAAAATTTCTAAGGCAATTCACCCTAAAGCGACCTACTTTTAGCAATCTACTCTCGACCAACCCTCCCAACATAAAGCTTAACTCAAAGTAGAGGGCTTATGATGCCATGATTCATAAAGGCTTAAAGACTAAGTCCACGGGGCAACAACGCAAGAGTGAGAGAAGCAGACACACTAAATCCAAGTGCCTCTAATTAGAACCTATATAATCTCTAAAATTAGGCTACACTGATAAGGGCTATCCCCTCGACTTAAAACTCTACTAGACAAAATCGAAGTGACCTAAACCATCTTGTCTAAGCCAAGACTCAGACCGATAAGCAACAATAATGGCTAGGTCGAGCCAATAGCTCAACCTAAACCCTTGTCACTGCTCGTGGTTGTAGCATGATGGTGACTCCTCGCCACCACCCCCACTCCCTCCTATAGGATGGACATCTCCCCTAGAAGGTATCAATGTGAGGAAACCCTCAAAAGTAAAGGTGACTCCTTCAAAGCCAAGAAACCAATGGTTAGCTCCGGATATCATAAACTCCTTTCTTGAGGTTGTCAATAAAAGCCAAGCCCATGAGGTTATCAATGAGACTCAATCCCTAAAAGTAGAATCTAAGCCATGAAAGCAATGATTGGTTTCAGAGATCACAAACTTGTTCCTAGAGATTGTCTTTGAAAGGAGGTCGTAAAGTCAAAACAAATCTACAAAGTTGAATCTTGTGGCCAAGAAAGTTATAGTCAGCCACATAAGAAAGAAAATTTTTGAAGTCCCTCCCGGAGAGTACAAGAAGAAAATATTTTAAGTCCTTTAGGAGTGTAATATAAGTGGCAATAGGACTAATGCTAAGTCCACATAAGGTGAAGCACACTCGACCTCTAAAAGGTAAAACGCACTCGACCTACACAAGCTCAAATAGATATAATCATGTCACCATCCTCGCTCTCAAAAACGTTGATCGTCTGGCCTATAAACATCAAGTATTTAATGAAAAGGCTCAAAGAAAAAAGAATTTCCTCTTCTCCCTAACCTAACACTTAGCCAAAACAGGGTGAAATGGGAATCACCTCAATCACCCAAGGTAAACTTCCTTTAAGGTAAACTCCTGAAAATAAAACTACCAACCATGGAGAGCAACTAAATTTTCTGGATTGAGCTAAGAGCTCAACTAAAATTACTTCGATAGACCAAGTCAAGCTTGACCGCAACATGACGACACAAGTCAAGCTAAATATACAACATAGGCTGCATCTCGATATCCCAAGTCATGTCAAAGGATGGACTTGTTAGAGTAGTGCCCGATGAGCCAATAAGTGCCACTTTTATACCATTTTGAAATCAATCTTATTTAAAATATATTAATAAATTTTTCATCTTTTTTATGTTTAGTTGTACCTTATAAATTAGATAAAGTGCTTAGATCGTACATAGCTATAGGGTATGGTTGCGTATTTGATGGTGATTATGGAATATGCCTTTATGAATTTGGTCTTAAATAAATTCCAAGTTGTGGGTTTATTGAGATAGGACATCGATAAGCATGTAAACCCTCGCGCACAAGATGCATACTTGAAAGGAGGATATCTTGCTCTATAGATATTGGTATAAGGATCTAGTGCATATGTGCAGGTGCTCGTTAGGGATCGAGTACACCGAACAGGCCTATGGAAATTTTTTAGTTAGAATGTTATTTATCGAATGAGAGTTTTCAAGTTACAATAGTGCATGAACTAGTCATTTGACATGAGGCATCATGGTAGCCATCTACACGACATCATATACTTTATTTATTTCCCGATTGCATGATAATCACAAGGAATTCACATTGGGCAAATTATTTTCGTGTATGGAGGTTAACTAGTAACCAACAAAATATTCGTCACCTATCTGGCAGAATAGATGAATCTCCTATGCATTTCATGGTCTTTGACATAGAAGTCTCTTGTCTAAGCAAGATGAATATTAGATCAGAGATTTGTAATGATTCATCAGGAATCAATGTGACTAGAAATGAAATCATAGCTATTAAGTCAAATAGGGTTTCGACTAAAAATCCATGTTGTAGACTTAATCGGGAGGTTAGTTGATGGAAGGACTGGAGTTTCATGATACTCTTAACAGAACTAGGTTTGCTTGCTAATTCACCTAAGACCAGGTTGTAATGCCCAATTCTCACCTACATAGCCAATAATAAGCATCTTGCATGAATATGCATCTATCAATGTATATTATTGAATTATGGCATACAAATAGTATGATTGCACGAACTTGAATAATTGTTATTATATGCTCTAGTTATACTTTAACATACATTAGTACATGAAATATGAGATCAAACTTTTGTTTCTTGATTTAACATATCCCTTAAGTGCTTTTTTGCAGTGAAAAGTTCGGTATCTCGGTTAAAAAAGATTGATGTGTTGAATGACTATGAAATAAATTATTTGTATTGCTCCATACTAGTTACATGCTAAAGTGATTAATTGCATAAATATTTACTTGAAATATGTTACATTTGTCTAAGAACTAAAAGTATGCAAAATGGTGCAATTTGATTGGTTGGTTGACTAGGTTGCATAAAACCATTCTAAACCGCATTACACTTGATTATAACACCAAAGCATCAATTTTTGTCAACTCCTTAGCCTATGAACGTGGCTTTTGGCATAAGAAGACACCAAGCATGATGCAACCAATCATCACCCTCCACTTACCTCTCTTTGAAAAGTCAAAGAAATCATTTTCATTCATATTTCTTATAGAAGCACCTAAAAAACAACCAGCCCTTATTCTCCTAAGTTTCTCCCAAATTTTTACACTCTCATACTCACAAAAATTGAATTCAATCCATAGAAATTCATAGAACACAAATTAGAACAAATTCCACCCTTTTTAAGCTTGAAAACTATTGATTTTGAAGCTTAATTCCAACTTAATCAAGGTATATTCTTTTTCAATATTTCTTATGATGAATTTGTAGTATCTTGGATGGTTACATGTTTTAGTATGTTTTTGTATGATTGAAAATTTAAGTAAGTTACACTTGAAGCCAAAACCAAGTTAATTAAGCTAGTTTTTAGCAAAATTGATAGTCTTGTGAAATTATTTAATTTACTTATTTTTATTAATTTTGTAATGATTATATTATGTTTGAAGGTGCCTATAAATGATTGTGAACAATAGCAATTAGTTTACTTAATTGAAGGTTAGAATCAATTTAAGTTAGAATCAAGTTTACGTCATTTTAATTCAAATTGTGTTCATATTTTAGGGGCTGCCTAATAATTATGTTTGAATTATTAGTTATTTAATGGCTGCCCTATTGTTTAATGTCTTGAATTAGTAATAAAATATGGAGTATGCATTATTTTTAAGATTATGTAATTGATATGGAATTATTTACAAAAGATTGAAAAGTGTATATAAACTTTAACTAGAATAGACTAAATGATTTATAAAAAGGATATTAAATGGTACATGATTTGATTATGTTAGGCATTTAACACATCCTATCTTCCCAAGAGATTAGTCTTTTCACTTGCC
Organism: Paulownia fortunei; assembly: GCA_019321725.1. Lineage (NCBI taxonomy): Eukaryota > Viridiplantae > Streptophyta > Magnoliopsida > Lamiales > Paulowniaceae > Paulownia > Paulownia fortunei. The sequence goes on along the minus strand of CM033107.1, from coordinate 14,149,738 downwards.
ACAAAGTGGACTTAAAGTAAGTTGAAACTTTCATTTGCTGTATCACAAGAATCATATATTGTTGTTCATGTTTTAATGTGATTGTTATTATTTGTCAAATGATGTAATGTTGGATGCATTTATGGTTCATGAAGCATGACACTATTAAGAATATAATGAGATTTTTGAAAAGGAAGTATGTTACTTGATTGATGGTCGGGTAGATAAGGGATGCGGGAGGGACCGGCGGACCCAACAAATGGTGGCAAATACTTGAGGTTGAAAAACCAATATAGGAAAGTCACAATGAATGAGATAGAATACGGCTAATACCTGAGGTTGAAAGACCAAGTATGGAAACTCCGTATTAGTTCTCTTATTGGCCAATCATTATAAACAGATTTCGAAAATCATGGTCTATCGCTATTAGTTAGGTACCATACTTCAAGGGCCATAAAGAATGATTTATGAAAGAAAGTTATTAAATTGAATACTGCATTTAATCATTTATGTGATTTGTATGTACACTATTTGTTATTGCATCAGTTTCACCTTACTGAGTCTTTAGCTCATTAGATTCATGTGATGCAGGTGGAAATGTACAGGTTTAGAGATTGACTGAGTCTCTAGAGCGGCCGAACTAAGATTTGTTCATATGCCATACTTCGAGTTATTTTGTATCATATTTTGAAAACTCTATTTTATTTTTAAATAAGCCGCTCTATTATGGTTTTGTGAACAGTTGTACTTAGTTTTTATATATGTATATGATGTGTTTAAAACGATTCATGCTCTTCTTTTTATAGCTAAAAATGAGAACTTTTATTAAAAACCATAACTCTAGTAATGATGAAAAATTAACATTTCTTGACTTAACTGTATCAACTTGTTTAGGCTCTGCAGTTAGGTTAAGGGATGTTATATAGGTAGTCAAGATGTACTGCTAGGTGCTTCCCTTGACTTATGAGGTTTTGGAATTAAGGATTTAGTTCCAAGATAAATTAAATGATTAGATTAATTAATGGAAATATATTCTACATTTTCACTAAATTGTGATAGTTGTAAACAACTGCTAGCTTAGTTGTGAACATAATGGGTCATATACAAAATAAGATGGATCACTTCTATCTAGAATAATATCCAAGTAGTTGGATCAAAATAATTACGAAAAACAATTGATTATGAATATAAAAAGGGCAAGAATAATGTCTATTAATGTAGTAATTGTGAAACTTGCGCTGCAGCACAACCCATAGGCACCACAGTGTGAGGGGACAAAGCCTTCAATGTTGTGGCACTACACACTATCATGCCCTAGTAAAATTATATATATTTAGAAATAAATTACAACACATAGGCATTTTGCGTGGGCATGTGTATTATTTTTTTTATTTTGTCTGACATGATACTGAGAAGAGTAAAGAATTTTGGCATTAAAAGTCTTGTATGTGAACAAACAACTATTTGTATAGTTATAATATCCATCACAATCACTCCACACTCCAAACTTATTTATAATAAGGTTTCAAAAGTTATATACAATACAAAGTCCCTAAACATAACACGACAGACTCAAAATCAAAACATCAATCCCAAATAGCCCAACAGGTCGTCATTCATGTACAGTGATCTTCGAAAGCTTGTATGAGCTCCAACAACGAGCAAGTCTATGAGGGATCTCAATTTCTCAACATGAACACTGATAATGCATGAACTACATGAGCTAATGCCCAATAAGTAACAGAATCATGCATGCCAAAAGTATGATATGAAACATCATGCAACTCATTTCTAAAATGTCATGCTAGGAATATATCATGTTTAAGTACTCATAAATCAAAATACACTCAAAATTATTTCTTTTTGTAGGGCCCTTGGTCAACCTACTATGCATCGAAAAGAGCTCTGCGCAATATCAATATCAATAATCAAATGGTCAATCTCAATTGATGCAGCTGAGTGGACCATCCTCTCGTGAACACCCAAAGGTTCACCCTATATCTTCACTGTTGGGTTTGTATGATCCCAGGAAATGTATACGCAATGGAATTTAAATTTCTTTTAAAAAAGAAACAAACATTACCTTGATTTGCTCAGTTATATGTTTTCTGATACTTAAAGCAAAATGGTTTCAAAAACTCTTATCTTGATTTGCACTCCGACTGATGTAGGAATTGAAACAATTCAAATCATTATCCCAACATGAATGAATCTCCTAGTTCTTTAATTCAAACCCCTTTGATTGAAAACTAATTCGCTTCTAGGATCCCAAATGTTATCCCTCTAATGGTATCCACACCTTGGATGCCCAGTCGCAATCGAATCCTATGCTAGTAGATTTTGATTCGATAATTCTATTCTAGAACGATTTTGTTTGGAACAAGAACACACTAACAACTAGTGTTTTAGGTATTTAACTTAATTCTTAATTCAACAATTGAATCAAGAATTAAACTAGGTAAAAAGTTGGCAAATGAGATTGAAAGGGGAAAAATGGACGAATTTTTTAAGATGAAGAAAACCATTTTTCTTCAAGAGAGAGGGGCTATTTTTCCACCATTTTTCACAAAAAATCTGCCGTAAAAATCACCCTTAAAATGTCCAAGAAGTTTCCCAATAAAGGTTACCACAAGTCCTTTCCATGTAGGACTCTTCTTCCTTTCTTATCTCCAACTCTTTTAGGAAGTTTTTTTATCTCATAAGAATTTTTCTTTTTCCTTATTATCTCTTAGAAATTGAATTCCTAATCTAACTTTCTCTAGGAATTAGATTCACAATCTAATTTGCTAATTGGCTTTCTACAAGCCCACACCTAATGGGTTAGGCCTAATTAATCAATTAAGCCCTAGTTTAATTGATACAATCAATTAAATTAATTCATCTAATTAATTAGATCCATATTAATTAATTGATCAAATTAATTAATTAAATATTCTAATTGGGCTCCTTAATCCAATTAGCTCCAATCAATTAATTCAATTAATTAATTAAATTAATTTCATACTTGAATTAATTTAAGTCCCATTAATTAATCACATTAATTAATTTAATTCAACACTTGGATTAATTTCTATGCTAGAAATGGACTTGTCCAAGTTTTATGTGTGACCCTTAGGTTCACTCTAAGCTAGCCATTGGTTCACAACTCTTGTGACTTAGTTGAATAATTAATTTTCTGATTAATTAATTCAATTAATTAATTCTCTTAGAATTAACCTATTAATTCCAAGAACCTACAAGTCATGGGAAACACCTAACAATGCATTATGACTCCTAGACTTAGATGAATGTGCAAACCTATTCCAATTACGAATACTATGCAAGTACGATCCTTCCGTCATCCCATCTCTCGATTAAGTCTAGGGCATGGATGATTAGTTGAAACCCCATTAGCTTAATAACTATGTTTCCATTACTAGTAGCTTGACTTGATGATGAACAATTAGAAAACCCCATGTCTAATATCCATCTAACCTTAACCAACGATTTTAGAATCAAGTATAGTAGAACATATAGGAGATTCACCTATTCATCTAGATAGGTAACGAATTCTTTATTGGCCACTCATTAATTTCCATACATGAAGATGTTACACCCAATGTAAATCCCTTGTGATTGTCATGCATTCAGAAAATACATCAAAGTATAACATATCATGCATAAGGTTACCATAGTGCCTCAAGTCCAAGAACTAATTCCTGCACTATTGTAACTTGAAAATTCCCATTCGACAATAAAATATTTCCAATTAGGAATTTTTAGGTAGGGTAGTTCAATGTACTTGTTCCCAACAAGCACCCGCATACATGCACTAGTATCTCTACACTAATGCCCATGGAACGAGGCATCCTCCTTTCAAGTCTACATCGCATGCGCAAGTTTCAATGATATCCTATCTCATTGTTTCTTAACTTGGAGCATTTTAAGACCACGGCCTTAGAGGCATATTCCATGATCGCCATCATATCCGAGACCATGCCCCATAGCTATTGGTGATCTAAGAACTTCATCTAATTCTTATGATGAATTTAAGATAAAGATTGCCACTTAAATGATATTAATATGAATAAGAATGGTTTGTAAGAGTATAAGAATGGCCAGATCAATTAGCTCGTCGGACACTACTCTAACAATCTCCCATTTGCCCTGATACAACTGCCCTCGTATTAAAGCCCATCTTCTCTAAGTTGTCCTTCAAATACTTTTCCAAAGGGTTAAATCAGTGGGTCTGCTATATTTTTTGGTGAGGTAAATCTTTCCACGCTGATGTTACCTCTACCAACGATTTTCAGAATCACAGTATCGCTAATCTATTTCTACTTGGATCATTTGATGAGACCTTTACTTCTTTGCTTGTGTAATAGCCCCCATTGTTATTATAGTATTCCAGTACCCAATTAACAATAGTTGGAACTACATCCAACACTTAGATTAAGTTCCCTATCCAAATAGTCTATTTTAACAGCATCGCATGCCCCGATGTCTTCAATTATAGTGGTGGAATCTACGATTGTTATAAGCTTGGAACTCTTTCCAACTAACCATCCCACTATTTAGGATGAACACGAATCTAGACATAGACTTCAAGTCATCTACTTTAGACTAAAAACTAGATGAAGCATCATAGTTTCAGTTTTCCATAATCATACTCCAAGAAGAAATCCTTAGTGCTTCATAAATACTAAAGATCCTCTTTATAGCTTCAATACTTTTCTTTCATTGAAATAATGGATATCTGCTCATGACACTCAAAGCATTTTCGATATCAAATAATGTATATAGATTTGCATATTTTATGCTTTCTTTCAAGAATGCAATAAGAATGTGAATAATTATTTTTCTTTCTTTCAAAAGTCTTTGGGGATGAGGACTTCAAAAGAGAAATCACATGACTCAAAAACAAGAGTCTCTCCTAGGATTCTTCCATGCTAAACCCTTTTAGCATCTAATCTATGTACTTGGATTTAGGGATAGTCTAGCCATCCTTTCAGATCAATCTCAATAAACCTCAATCCCCAATCCCTATGATGCTTATCCAAAATCCCTCTTGGAGAAATTTATACATGATAAGTCTCAATCCTAGGTACAATTGTTTAGTTTGCATTATTGAGAGAATTAGGGATATTACCTATAAACTCGACCTCTATGCATCAATATCTGGAGTTCGCAATGTGTTTTGTGTTTATTTTAAGAAAGTATATCATGAATCTATGGCATCTACTGAAGAAAGAACCAATGGAACTAAACTGAGGCCGGAGATATGAAGAAAGACCTACAGAGATTTTAGTAATAGATGTAAAGCAACGTCAAAATGATAATATCTCATTAGTTAAAGTACTGAGGAGAAGTCAATCAAAAAAATAAGTGACTTGCAAAAGCAAGCATAAAATGATATTTTAATATTTAGAATTTTTTGGGGCAAGTAAAATTTTAGGGACGAAATTTTAATAAGAAAGGGAAGATGTAATAACTAATCCTCACACTACTCACTTGGCCACTATAATTCATGCATTACATGTAATTCATAAGTGCTTGCGTTGAAACTACATGGCATGATCCATTTTATCTTATAATCACATTTGATCTTTAAATTTTTAGAAAATCTCTTATGATGTAGGTTGTCAATCATCATAATATAAGTAATCAACACTAAATTGAAACAAGAAGAAAATGAGGTTGATCAATATTAGATATTGATGGGATATATAGGTTATAATTTTGGAAGTGTTAAAGTTGTTACTAGTGAGTTTATACAGTTCGATTCGATTTCATCCAGGTATTTAAAAATTATACATCGGTAAATTGCATATTTGAAACATTAGACATAACATAATATGATTCAAAGGTGATATTACAATATTCATTTATATATAAGATTATGTAATTTTTAATATGGATAATTATTTAAGAAACGTGTGACAATCGGGTAAGAAATTAAATGAACGACTAGGAACTTAGCTTATGAATTATCTATGGTATCTTGTGGTAATTGAAATAGGATGAAATAAAATTAATTTATAGTAAGACACATCTGATCTAGACTTGAAAGATAGGTGAAAGATCAGATTTATACCATAACTTTCACCTCATGCTTGCTACCAAGCTTAAGCAAGCACCTCAAGTGCCACCTCAAGCTTTCCTTCACTCAGCCATTTACCCACGACCCTCAACCATTTTTAGTCATTTTCAGGTTCTAAAATTATGTCAAAATCTCTCTAAGATGGTCCTAAGTGATTCCAAGTGATAGAAAAGGGCAAGGAAGCAAAAGGAAGTAGTAATTACAAGTAGAAGCTGAAATTGGCATAGGTGAGGTTCATAGACAATTTTGACATCAATTTTTATATTATTGGATCACAAAAATTCAGATCGAAGTTCAGCCCAGTATTGACTTATTTTACCAATTCGGTTATATATCTTAAGCCCAAATTTATTTTGGTCTGAAATTCGGATATGTTATACCCAAGAGGTAAATAAACGAGTTTACTGAAGACAAGATGGTGTGAAAATGTGTCAAAATGGTAAAACCATAGGCTGCAAGTTGCTGCTGATGTTACAGGGCGGCTCTTGGACATGACTCGGTAATTTGATCATATCTCCTTCATCCGATCGCCAAATTTGACAAAAGATATATGAAAATATATCAGCGTTGAAAGATCTACAATTTTTATTCTTTACGTATCTTCAAACTCTGGCTGTATCTGATCGAAAAATGTAATTCAATTCAGTAGATGAGAAATTTGTGTAACAACTTACCAACTCTTGGCAACTAGCATACCACTTGATTAACCCCTCCATTATTTGTTTGGCCTCTAGCTTACTCCAAGTACTATAAATAGGCCATGTATTCAGCTTGTAAGAGGGGGGGGTAGAGGGTTTAAAGGAAATAATTTGAGTTTAACAATCTCATTTGTACAAGTTTGATCATAAAAAGTGGCACATACTTCATCAAATTCTTTTAAATGCAAGTAAGGACTTTCAGAGTCTAAACCATGGAAATTAGGAAGTAAAGGGATCATACCTGACTTGAATCGAAAATTATTTGCATTTAGAGGAAAAATGAAACAAGAAGGAGAAGAATTTCGAGGAGGTTGCAAGTAATAACGCATGGTACGCACCTGTTGATTCTAATTTTCATCCTGGACACTTTCATTTTCAGCCATGGTGGAAGTGTGTGGAGATGATTCAAACAAATTTTCAAACAAAGTTTCGGAATTATTTCTTACTAAACGTCGAGAATTATGACTACGATACCATATAACCATATATCCATAAAGAAAATAAGCAAACTATATTTACAAAGGAAAAATATTAACAAACCTGAATACTTACCTTGCCTTCCCCGGCAACGGCGCCAAAAACTTGCTACAACTTTAAGGTTGCAAACCCAAGTGCAGGTTGTAGTAAGTAATAAATTTCTCGTGAGTCCGAGGTCGATCCACAAGGAAGTTGTTTGAAGAATTCAAGTTTATATTTATAAAAAGATGGAGTTTATGTGAATAAAAAATATATGAACAATTAATGTATGATGTAGCTAAAGAAAAAACCGAAGTAATAAAAGTACTGAGGATTAGGGATCCACTCTTGAGTTTTGGATAGATAAATGGTTATTTATTCTTTTTACCTCTATTAATTGCCACAATTGGAATCCATACATAATGAAGGTTCCAATGGGAAGATATTATCAAGTAACTCATGCAATAAGGTATACTGGGCTGAACTCTGATCTGAATTTTGGTGATCCATTTTGTGTAATTACTTGGATGAATTTTCTGCTATCATCAAAACTGAATTGGGCTGAGCTTCCAACATAAAAGTTGTACCTCTATCTATTGGCTTTCAAATGAAACAAACTTCAGGTCCATAGAGCTTTTGATCATGAAGTTATGCTCAAATTACAAAAACTTCACAAGTCTGAAAACATGCTTCCATTTATTCTCTAACACAAAACATTAATAAAACAAGAATATTAACAAGAATAAAGCAATAAAAGTATAAAGGATTTGATATAAAAATATGTCAAAATATGCACTTATCAATTATTTTAGGGTTTTTTTATTTATTTAGATTCTTATCTTGTTCATGATGATATTATACATAAAAGAATGATTTGTGGTTGCAAACATATAGTAGAACCACTAAGGGGCAGAATCTGTATATATGATGATTTCTAGTTTATTGAGCTTAAAATATGCAAGAAACCTTGGGTAAATTCTATATTTATCATCATGAACGTGTTTATATAGTATTTAAGATTATGTATTTAGGTTTTGATAGCTTGGGAATTAAAATATGGCATGACAATTAAAGAGATGCTCATAACTGTTTCCATTGAATTTCAAATTTTGTCATATGTGAAGGGGACTGGTTTTACAGCATTAAATCCATTAGTTTTGGAAATACTATGACCTTGATGTCTCTTTGTATATGTTATCTAAGTGTGGTAAAATTAGGGAGTGATTGAATATACTTAAGGGTGCGAAAACTATTAATGTCATGAAGTGCGTAAAACTGTCATGGTGGGAAAAATCTGTTTCACTATGCTGTGAAGAGAGCTAAACTTTGGAAGTTATATCTACGCGTTTTAGCCATTATATGACATGGTTACATTTTTTTTATGTTATCTAGGTGTGATAAAAATTGGAGAGTGAATGAATATGCCTAAGGGTGTCAAAATCATCATACAAATTAATGTGGCAGCAAGAAAATGTAAAGTTGTGAATCTGTCCCATTTGGTTCATTAACATGTTCCAACATAGATGTGGTGCATTTGATCCCTAACATTTAGGGAGATGTTATAAGTGTTATAATACATCAATTAAGTGAGGTTAGTATACATTTAAGACGTGGAACAAAGGTTCGTAGAAGGTTGTATTCGGTTATAGTTTCTAAGTGGTAAGGTTGTTTAGTTAAATTGAGATTCAAGAACTTTACATTTCATATTGAACATACCATTCATGAGCATTTACATGTGCATGTATGACATATGAGTATAGTTGAGTTTCTTGCATGCACGGTATGATTTAAGACATGATTTACATAAATAAAATAATTTGGTTGGCCACTACTAGTGTATCGAGGCATGCAAGGCGTGCTTATGTGATTTTTAGGGCACCATGAGTGTTATTTTTTAGAGGATCATAGGGGTTGACAGGGGGATGTCTCTAGTGGTCATGAGAGGGTGGACCACTTGACTGTGCCCTTCCGTCAGTGGGAATACTTCTAAAGAATCATAGAGGAATATAGGGGATGAACCTCTAGTGATCCCAGGAGATGGCCCCTAGACTGAGTCAATTTGTTTATGGCCATGTCATTATTGATATTGTTCAGAGCTCTATCTGGTACATAGTAGGTCGGTCAAGGGCCCAGTGATGGAAAATAATTTTGAATGAACTATTTTAGTTTAGGAGCTTGCATTCCTAGTGTGATTTCATAGAGATGTATCGCATATATGTTAGATTATCACTTCAACATGCATGATTTTCACTTACTAACCGTTAGCTCACGTAGTTCATGTATCGTAGGTAAGTATGGTGAGACTTGAGATCTCTAGTTTACTGGGCTTGCTGTGGAGCTCCTAGAGGCTTCTAAGGATCACTGTATATGGATGATGACCTGCTGGGTTGGGTTGTAGGTGTATTCTAATTTTTACAATCATTATTATTGTGTAAATTGTTATCTATATATAAATGGTTACAAGATGTAAAATGTCCTTACTTCTTCCAAAAGTATAGGCTATTATTTTGATTTTTTAAGTCTATCGTATTATAACTTTGGGATTTCGTGCTCTATATAACTCTTGAAATTTTATAGTAAATAAATTTGAGAATAGCGTGACTGTGACGGGTGTTGTATTTTTTATATAATCGATGATTTTCTATATACAGGGGGTTATATATGAGAAAACAGTTTTATTGTTTTCTCAAAGTGCTACAGTTGACAAGAAAATTATATATATACACACACGTATACATGCATAAATTATGTTGCACACGTTTATATATATATATGTATACATACATTTGGGAGGTTGTGACAGAAGTGTAGGTTGCCGACCACTCGATGGGCAGTAGCTTTGTTGAGCTGCTATCCCGTCCCGTAATTTTTACGTGAAGTTTATGATTTTTTATTTTAAAATTAAATGTTAATTTTAATTTTTGAAAAAATATTTTTCATTAAAATCCCAAATTTGAAAGAAATTACACATATAGTAATTGGTAAATTTATATACTTTCATTATCATGTGATGATTTATGTTAAGCATGTTAGTTGGATGATCATGGAGCCTAGACCAATGTGATTGGTTTAATTTTATGCATAATTGGTTATTTTTGGGTTTTATTTAAAATGAGGCCTATGAGTCTCACTTTTCTCTGTTTTATTCTTGATGTATTTCTATCTCCCTCCTATGTACCTCCCCTTATAATTATTCTAAGGTTTCTTATTATTTTAGCAAATGTAATGAGAGTAAAATTAGGCAGTGAGGTTAATCTTTTTGTAATTTGGCAGACATTGCAAGAAGATTGAATGAAGATGGAGGAAAAGCTATGAATCAAGGCCCATGAATATATGGGATACATATATGTAATAGATAGGTTTATTTACATTTTAATTATCACCCTTATATTGACCTTGATCTACTTTGGCTCGAGTGGATCGCATAGGATTTAAAGGCTCATGATCATCTATTTATTTTAGTATGTATGTGATACATGTTGTGTTTATTTAATGTTTCCTTATGATGTATGCTTGCCATCGTTAGGATAGTGAACATTAAATAAACAAGAAAAGAAAACGATGAGACATTGTTATAATAAATCTAGTATGACCCTCAGTGAAAATATTTCAAGTTGAGAACCTTTATTAGTTCGATATCAAGCATAAATGGACAATATTAGGTGGGACCCAATTGTCCATGACTTCCATCAAAAGTAGTGGTATGTAGATACGCTACCGCATTTAGTATATTGGCCGCCATGAGTCGTGGGATGTGCTAAGTGTTGGCAAGCTATGACCACTACTAAGCATTGAGGTGCTCATGGGGTAGACTAGCCTTTATCGTTAGACATGAGTCATGGGATGTTTAGATGCTCTATCTACATGGATGTTTGATAGGTAATGCTTGACACTTAGTACCATATGGACTCATAAAATTAGGGTGTATGGAAAGAGGTGAGGCAAAATAGCTTGAGGGTTGCATGGGGATGCAATTGCTAATGTTGTTAGCTACCTTTTAGTTTTATCACATGGGCTCATAAAATTGGGGTGTATGACAAGGCAAGTTGGACCTCAAACTTACTAGGAAATTGGATTTCCCAAATTTTCATCTAGAGGGTGATGGGATTTGAATAAAATAGTGGGAGAGATTTATGATTAAAGACAATATCATAAATGGATATTAATTAAAGGGTTAAATTCATTTTGCCTCCTTGTACTATAGGGTTTGCATCAATTACCCCCTATACAATTAAAACCTTCATTTACCCCCCTCCCCTCATCTCCAAAAAAATAGCTAGATGGACATAAATACCCTTAGCCTTAATAAAAATAAAATCATTTTACCTCCTATTATAACCTATATAATATTTGCCCCCTCTATAATCAAAATTTCAACTATTTTGACCCCAACTTTATTCAACATAAAAAAAATAATTAGAAATTATATAATTTTTATTTAAATAAGTCTAAATAAAATACTAATAGATTAAATTTTATTTAATTGTTAATATTATAACTAAACATGAAAGAATATTTCAAATTATAAAATTCTCTAAGGAAAATATTGAAAAATAAATTTTGAAGGAAAAACCCCTCTACAATCAAATATATCAAAAAATTTGACTCAATAATGGTTATCGCTAGTAATTCCACATAGGATAATGTAGACAAACAAACAAACTTACTGGCTCAATATAGATGTTTGTCACCATTGTGGACATAGAAAGAGAAAACACAAGTATTGACTCGCTTAGTTGAATTAGAAGGGGTTCTAATTCAAGTTTACACTTTGTTGATATCAACCATTAAGGTTGATAAATTTTTTCTTGGATATTGGATATCGGATATAATCTCATCTTTGCAAGGGGTTGCAGTGGAAGACAAGAAAATGGAGACTAAGACAAAGGATGATCCTTAAGCTTAAGAATAAAGTAAGTGTTGCTTGGTTGGTTATAGGAATAATCCACTTAACTCTGGATGGAATTTGGATAGTATTAGTTATTTATCTTTGTTACATTGACAAATGAACTATACAATCCCAACATTCCATGCTACATAATCAACAAAGTAATATAAGAATTAGATAATCAAAACAGTGCATACTTGTGGTAAGCTAGATTAGGTCATATCTCTAAAGAAAGAGTTCACAAGATGGTACATTTGCTTGACCTTTTGGACTTGTATGAGGTGCTAACTTGTAAATCTTATCTCAAGGAAAACATGATCATATCACCATTTATGGGACAAATGGAGCAGACCACGTCTTTGGATGTGATTAAAAGGGACGTAAGCAGTCCACTAAGTGTTAGTACACAATTGAACTATTCTTACTTCATTATTCTAAGATCCTTTGAAGGGTTTAAAGAATTTAGACATGAAGTAGAGAATTAAATCGGTCTAAGTATTAAATCCATCAATGTGATTGAGGAAGAGAATACTAAGATGGCACGTTTTTTATTATCTAACGGAGAATTAGATTCTCACTGTAAGTGAATCCAAATTGAGTTTCACCTATCTCCTCCTTCATTCTGGGAATTCACCCTAGAATCGACGATATACTTATCAAGTAAGGATATCATCTAAGTCGGTGCCTAAAACATCATATGAGATATGATATGGTAAAAGACCCCTCGCATACATACCTGAGGGTATAAAAGGGCCTTCTTCTTTAAAGCAATTAGTGGGAGATAAGATGGATGTGAATCCAACTTATGAAAATTTGTGGGGTATCCAAAGGAATTTAAAGAATACTATTTCTATGGTTCCTAGGAACAAAGGAGTTTATTTTCTAGGGACACCACCTTCTTGAGAAGGAATTTTTATAGAAATGGCTAGATATAGAACTTGAAATAGTTCAAAAATCACAGTTTGTCTCACAAGTGGCAATGGTGTATGAAAAAATTACTAAAACTTCTAGTATACAACCTCCAATGAGATCTGGAAGGATCTCGAGCCCACTTATACGATAAGAGCCTCTTACTAGAAAGCAGCAGGGAGGATCTCCTTTTTGAATATTGATCTAACTAAGGAGTAATGATGTATGAGATCAATTCATAAAATGATGAAATGACATGCAATTTGAAATAGACTCTATGTACTCCAACAAGGTTTGACCTTGGAGGGCCGATTAGTATGAATGGTTCCCATTGGCTGCAAAAGGGTCTGTCAATATAAATTGAAGAACATGGGGAGGTGGTGACCTTTAAGGCATGACTAGTAGCAAAGTGTTACGCTCAAAGTCAAAGTGTTGACTGTTGAGGATACCTTATACCAGATATGATGCTAAAGTCCATTCGGATTATGCTAGTTATATCAATGTATTATGACTACTAGATAGGGAAAAGGTATATGAAGACATTATTTCTCAATAGGGGTATTGAGAATAGAATATAAGTTAAGCAGCCTGAGGTCTTCATATCAAACAGAAGCAAGCAAAAGGTTTGCAAGCTTTAGAGATTCATTAAGGACTCAAAATATTTTTTTTCAATATGGAATATTCGATTCTCCCAAGCAATCCAATGGTTTGATTTCCTTAGGAATGCGAATGAGCCATATGTGTACAAGAGGGTTAGTGGAAGTATAGTGATGATTATTGTGTTTTACGTTGATGGCATTTTACCAACATCCCTAAATTTTTTTCTGCCCAAGCCGTATAATCATTTTAATTGGAGACACCTTCAAAAATTTGATCCCCTGTCATAAATTGCAACAATATTCCTCTTTAACCTGTATAACTCTATAGTCACCTCTAACTAGTTTCCATACATTGGCAATTTGTTCTACTACTTCTATCATTTCCCAAATTATATTCATCCTAAAAGAACACCAAATTCATTTCAATAAAATGATGACCTATATTTTCTATCATATAATGCCTCATAGAGAACTGTCCCAAGTATAAGAAATTCCATCCAAGGAAAAATTTTCTCAATTGACATCAACAATCTAATGCACAATCTCTAAGCATATCTTGCAAAGACTAATTTGTTTATCCTGGTTGCCCATTGATGCATGGATGATCACAATATTAAACTATAATTTTGTTCTTAATACTTGATGTAAGATCTTCTAGGAAGTGGATAAAGACCTTAAATCTACATCAAAACTAATAAACTATAATAAACTATAATGTCTAACTATTTCCTATACATTTATCTTTCCATAGATTTCCATGAAATACCTAGGGTAAATTGAGAAAGAATGAGCATATTCAGTTAACCTATGAACAATAACTCAATTCCATTATCATATACAAAATTCATGAATGCTTTTCCATTTCCACTGGAAAATAAAATCAAAACTAAATCATTTCTACATATGCACTTTTACATTTATCCCTTTTATGTGGCAAACCAAATATTAGCAATATATCCCATAATAGCTCATCCAGTATCCGATATCTGTACATTTTCTTGAGATCACAAACATCATTCATACCACTAAATAAAATAAATAAAAAGGTACATGATCATCACCTAAAACATAGTCTTGCAATTTTGTATCCCTTATTTTCACATCTATCTCTTGTTAAGTGATTATAATCACTTATCACAAAAATCTATTTAAGTGTCTTTTCTGCCTTTCATCTTAATATTAACCTTTAATCGACCTTATTTTGAGCATTTGAAATTGGATCAATCAAAATCAGTCTTACCAAAATATTAATAAACAGATAATTCACCATTTACTATAATTCATCTTCTATACAACCCTCAATTCCCATAATAGTTTATGATGTAAAATTTGTATGAATATTAGTCTATTGAGATATTTCATTCCAATGACATTTGTAGTTAGATAGATCATACAATATATTCACTTATTAATAATATCCACCCTTTTTTCAAGTTCAACTCCTTTTGAGTATATAAGCATTTCAAGTACTTCCGTTTTATAATGTTACATGTAGTATTACATAAATAATCTATTTAACTCAAAGAGTGTTGAGTAACTTTTTTTTTATATTGCTTCAAACATATGCCAAAACACAATGAGATACACCACTATACACAATAAATAACTTATATCTAAAGTTGGAGTCACTACCGAAGCTCAAATCAATTCTTTATAAGTAATTAGAGATTTTTTTCCCACTTAGCGAACAATTTAAATTTCATATATATGCATGTATGATGAAATAAAGCGGTAAAAACTATGGAGGAATAATAATCACTAACCCAAAAAACTTTTCTTATTTCTATCACATTTATTGGTCTTTCCTGTTTCAGTACAACATTAAAGTTTAGAATAATTACAAGGACACCTTCTTAAGAAAATTATCAGTCCTAAAAAAAATATTATATTACATAATATTACATAAGCAAAAGATCACATTTACTAAATTGAAATAATTTTCTACTTCTTTAGAGTTTCTAAGATCATATTGAAAGGTCAATCATATTTCTCCTCATTGTACACTAAGATATCATCAATGAATATCACCCCAAACATACTCAAATAGAATCATCAAACACATTATTCATCACGTATATCAAAATAATTAAGGCATTAGTCAACCTAATGGCACAACAAGAAATTTATAATTAATTCAAACTTAAAATCAATCTTCAAGATCATAGTAGCTCCTCTTAACTTATAAAATAAACCTTAATATGAAAATCTGTACTTATTATAAATTATTACTTAATTCAGTTGCAATAAATAATATATAACCTCAAGATTCATCTTTCTTCTAGGTGAATATGAATTGGAGCTTGTTTTGGAGAGGCACTACATCTTAATGCCTTGCCCAACATTATAACAATATCACTAAAGGTTTATAGAATTCCAATAGGTGTATATGATAAACTAAAAGAGAGATTGAATTTGTTCTTACAACTATATCCCGGATAAAATCAGTTGGTTAGTCAATAGCATGCCTGAAAACTTCTTTACAACATGTATCAAGAGATCTAAGATCATATAAATTGATTTTTAGTAAACTTAGTCATTTCTAAAAAATTTAACACAACCCAAAGTTTGATAATAACTCTTTCTTACAACTCTCTTTCACATTAACTGTAGAAAATTATAATTTGACAATCTTCTTTTTTTTTCTGCAAATAGTAAACATTTTCCTATTGTGGCCTCCATAAAATTTCTAAATTTTCATCACCTAGAATTTAAAAGTCTTAATAATCCTGAAATAATCGACAATGCATAATTCTCAATAAATCAATCAACACAAAAGGTTATATCATAATCCTAGCCAATATAAAAAATTAACCTAGAGCTCTTAAAATCTAATTAGTTGATCTTGAACCTCCAAAAGGAATTAAAACATTTTAACTGACCTTAGATATATATCAAGTGCCCTATCAAGTCTTATTACATACTTAGTGGATAATAGAGAATATGTAGCTCTAAAGATAGAATACCAACTATAAACTTTGTACCTGTTACCACTGATGAGCCTGCCTTAACATTATTTTATACAAAATCTTAAAACACATGGCCAATATTATTCATGAAATGCAAAATGAATTATACAACAAATAAAACTTACTAGCATGGTTGTGCTCCACTAGTTTTAGAGATCATGTACATAGATAGTCTATAGAACAAATTGGGCTCTGATACCACTCTATTGCAACCTCCCAAAATATGTATACATATATATATAAACAACCTATGCAACATAATTTGTGCATGTATGTGTATATATATATATATAATTTTTTTGCCAACTGTAGCATTTTGAGAAACAATAAAAGTGTTTTATCATATATAACCCTGTGTATAGAAAATCACCGTTTATATAAAAAATACAATACCCATCATAGTCACGCTATTTTCAAACTTATTTACTATAAAATTTAAAGAGTTATATAGGACACAAAATCTCAAAGTTATAATACGATAGACTCAAAAAATCAAAATAATATCCTATACTTTTGGAAGAAGAAAAGACATTTTGCATCTTGTAACCCTTTATATATAGACAACAATTTACATAATAATAATGATTGTAAAAATTAAAATATGACGACAACACAGCCCAGCAAGTCATCATCCATGTACAGTGATCCTCAGAAGCCTCTAGGAGCTCCGTAGCGAGTCCAGTAAACTAGACGTCTCAAGTCTCACCATGCTTACCTACAATGCATGAACTACATGAGTTAATGCTCAATAAGTGAAAATCATGCATGCTGAAGTGATAATCTAACATATATGTGATGCTTCTCTATGAAATCACACTAGAAATGCAAGCTCCTAAACCAAAACAGTTAATTCAAAATCATTTTCCATCACTGGGCCCTTAGCCAACCTACTGTGTACTAAATAGAGCTCTGAACTATATCAATAATCACATAGCCATAAACAAATTGACTCAGTCCACGGCCATCTCCTGAGATCACCAGAGGTCCACCCCCTATCTTCTCTTGTGATCCTCCAGAAGTTTTCCTACCGACAGAGTCAATAAGGGCACAGTCAAGTGGTCCAACCTTTCGTGACCACCAGAGGCACACCCCCTGTCAACTCCTATGATCCTCTGAGAAGTAACACTCGCGGCGCCCTAAAATATCACATAAGTACGCCTCTCATGCCTCGGTATACTAGTAGTGACAACCAAAATATTTTATTTTTGTAAATCATGTCTCAAATTATATCGTGTATGCAAGAACCTCAACTATACTCATATGTCATGCATGCACATGGAAATGCTCGTGAATAGTATGTTAATATGAAATGCAAGTTATCTTGATCTCAACATGTTTCAAGAATCATAAAATTCTTATAGTACATACTATATTTGTCATCCAATCAATTTAAATATCATCAACACATTAGGTGTAAATGCTTCAAGACATGCTATGTTCATGCATTCTAATTGCAAATAGATTTTCACTTACCTTTAATCGGTTGTGTGTTACTTCTAAGTTTCTTAAGTATTACTCCCCAACCCTAGATATGAAATAATCTGTAAAAATATAATATATCAATCACCATCCTCAATTGACAAGTTCATTATACCTAATGTATCATAATGATCTTGAATCTCAATTTAACTAAACAACTTTACCACTTAGAAACTATAACTGAATACAACATTTTATGAACCTTTGTTCCACATCTTAAATGTATACTAACCTCACTTAATTGATGTATTATAACTCTTACAATATCTCCCTAAATGTTAGGGATCAAATGCACCACATCTATGCTGGAACATGTTAATGAACCAAATGGGACAAATTCACAACTTCACATTTTCTTACTGCCACATTAATTTGCATGAAGATTTTGACACCCATAGACATATTCATTCACTCCCCAATTTTTATCACACCTAGATAACATAAAAAAATGTAACCATGTTATATAATGACTAAAACGCATGGATATAGCTTCCCAAGTCCAACTCCCTTTACAACATACTAAAACAGATTTTTCCTACCATGATAGTTTTGTGCACTTCATGACATTAATGGTTTTCGCACCCTTAACTATATTCAATCACTCTCAAATTGTCACCACACTTAGATAACATATACAAAGAGATAAATAGGTCATAGTATTTCCAAAACTAATGGATTTAGTTTTGTAAAACCAATCCCCTTCACGTAGGACAAAATCTGGATTTTGATGGAGACAATTCTGAGCATCTCCTTAATTGTCATGCCATATTTTAATTCCCAAGCTGTTAAAACCTAAATACATAATCTTAACTCCTATATAAACACATTCATGATGATATATATAGAATTTACCGAAGGTTTCTTGCAGATTCTAATCTCAATAAACTAGAAATCAACATATACACAGATTCTGCCCCTTAGTAGTTCTACTATGTGTTTGCAATCATAAATCATTCTTTTATACATAATAACCCTATGAATAACCTCTAATATCATCATGAACAAGATAAGAACCTTAATAAATCACAAAACCCTAAAATAATATAAAAATTGATATCAAAGTTGTATATGAACCTCACCTATGCCAGTTTCAGCTTCTACTTGTGATTACTACTTCCTTTTGCTTTCTTTGCCCTTTTCTATCACTTGGAATCACTTAGGACCAGCTTAGAGAGATTTTGACATAATTTTAGAACCTGAAAATGACTGAAAATGGTTGAGGGTCGTGGGTAAATGGCTAAGAGTGAAGGAAAGCTTGAGGTGGCACTTGAGGTGCTTGCTTAAGCTTGGTAGCAAGCATGAGGTGGTAAGTTGTGGTATAAATCTGACCTTTCACCTGTCTTTTAAGCCTAGATCAGATGTGTTTTACTATACATTAATTTTATTGCATCCTATTTTAATTACCACAAGATACCAAAGGTAATTCATAAGCTAATTTTCTAATCATTCATTTAATTTCTTACCCAATTGTCACCCATTTCTTAAATAATTGTCTATATTGAAATTATATAATCTTATACATAAATAAATATTGTAATATCACCTTTGAATCATATTATCTTATGTCCAATATTCCAAATATGCAATTTACCGATATATAATTTTGAAATACCTAGATGAAATTGACTCGAACTGTATAATTTTAGTAGTAACAACTTTAACACTTCTAAAATTATAACCTATGTATCCCATCGATATCCAATATTGATCAACCTCATTTTCTTCTTATTTCAATTTTGTGTTGATTTCTTATATTATCATGATTGATAACTAACACCATAAGAGATTTTTTAGAAATTTAATGATCAAATGTGATTATAAAGTAAAACGGATCATGCCATGTAGTTTCAATGCAAACACTTATGAATAATATATAATGCATGAATCATATTGGCCAAGTGAGTAGTGTGAGAATCGGGTATTACAACATCGGGTGCCGACAGACGCCCGCACATTGGGTGGCCGTGACGTCGGGTGGTTGGCAGCCCACACGTGGGTTGCCGTCTAGCGACCCAATGCTCGCACATCTGGTGCCGATGGACGACCTGGCGCCCGCACATCGGGTGCCGACGGCCCACTCGATGTCACACATCGGGTTGTCGGTAGCCCACACATTGGGTGCCGACGGGCAACCCGGTGCCCACACATTGGGTAGCTGGGCATCGGCCCATCGAGTGCCTGTTGGCGACCCTACGCCCACATGTCAGGTGCTGGCAGCCCGATTTTTTATTTTACTTATTTATTATTATTTTTTTATTTATTTTTTTGTCCAAGAATTCAAGGTTTTCACAAAATCTAAATTTCTTAGTTTCTTGATCTCATCAAGAATTCTTAATTTCTTGATCCCATCAAGAAATATTAAAAACTTGATCAAAAAGCTAATTTTCTTGATCATGAACTCAACATTTTTTTTATTGCCATGTTTCAAGAAATTCAAGATTTCACATATATAAATATTTAATCTATCACATATATTAAATAAACATAATCAAAAAGTATGAGAAACGCACGAACCTTAACTTTGATACCACTATCGGGTTCGTGCGATCTCGAAAAACATATATACAGTAGAATTTTTTTTAAGGAAATAAACATTACATCACATGTAATTAAAAAAGAATCCTAGAACTTGTTCGTGATTACTCAGTTGTACATTTTCTGATACTTAATGCAAGAAGGTTTCAGAAACCCTCACCTTAATTTGTACTCCGGCTGATGTGGACATTGAAATCATTTAAATCATTATCCCAACATGAATGAATCTCCAAGTTCATCAATTCAAACCTCTTTAAATGAAATTGATTCACTTCTAAGATCCCAAATGTTGTCCCTCTAACGGTATCCACACTTTGGATACCCACTCGCAACCAAATCCTATGCTAGTAGTTTTCGATTCGATAATTCTATCCTAAAATAATTTTATTTGGAACAACAACACACTAACAATTAGTATTTTAGGTATTTAATTTAATTCTTAATTCAACAATTGAATCATGAATTAAACTAGATAAAAAGTTAACGAACTTTTAGAGATTGAATTTTTAAAAGAGAGGGTCTACCATATGTCCTTTCCACGTAGAACTCTTCTTCCTTTCTTATCTCAAACTCTTTTATAAAGTTTCCTTATCGCATAAGGACTTTTTTTTTTCCTTTTTACCTCTTAGAAATTGAATTCTCAATCCAACTTCCTCTAGGAATTAGATTCCCAATTTAATTTCCTAATAGGCTTCTTACAAGCCCACACCTAATGGACCTAAGCCTAATTTATCAATTAGGCCCTAGTTTAATTGATCCAATTAATTAAATTATTTCATCTAATTAATTAGGCCCATTTTAATTAATTGATCCAATCAATTAATTAAATGTTCCAATTAGGCTCCTTAATCCAATTAGGTCCAGTTAATTAATTAAATTAATTCCATACCTGAATTAATTTAAACCCCATTAATTAATCACATTAATTAATTTAATCCAATACTTAGATTAATTTAATCCAACACTTAGATTAATTTCTATGCTAGAAATGGACTTGTCCAAGTTTTGTGTGTGACCTGTTAGGTTCACTCTAAGCTAGTTATGGGCTCGCAACTCTTGTGATTTAGTTGAATAATTAATTATTTTGATTAATTAATCTAATTAATTAATACTCTTGGAATTAACCTATTAATTCGAAAAACCCACAAGTCATGGGAAACACTTAGCAATGCATCATGACTCCTAGTCTTAGGTGAATGTGCGAACCTATTCTAATTACGAATACCATGTAAGTACGATCCTTCCGTCATCGAATCTCCCGATTGAGCCTAAGGCATGGATGATTAGTTGAAACCCCATTGGCTCAATAACTATATTTGCATTCCTAGTAGCTTAACTCGATGATGAACAATTAGAAAACCCCACGTGTAATTTCCATCCAATCTTGGCCAACAATTTTAGAGTCAAGTATAGTAGAACACATAGGAGATTCACCTATTCATCTATATAGGTGATAGATCATTTGTTGGCCACTTATTAATCTCCATACATGAAGATGTTCCACCCAATGTAAACCCCTTGTGGTTGTCATGCAATCGCGAAATACATTGATGTCTCAACGGGATCAATAATGTCCCATCTCTTTGATCCTTAACTTAGACCATTTTAAGACCACAGCCTTAGAGGCATATTCCAAGATTGCCATCATATGCACGACCATGCCCTATAACTATTGGTGATCTAAGGACTTCATCTAATTCCTATGATGAATTTAAGATAAAGATTACCACTTGAATGATATTAATATGAATAAGAATAATTCGCAAGAGTATAAGAATTATAATATCAATTGGCTCTTCGAACACCATAGATGTGTTTATATATGAGTTTAGGTAATGTATGTAAGTTTGGAGAGGTTATAAATTGAAATATGATTTGATATTTAAAGAGACACTTAAAACTATCATGATAGAACTTACAGTTTTTGTGTTGTGATAAGTAGGCTAGTTTTGCTGAGGTAAATCAGTGAATTTAGGCAATTATAAAATATGATTACATTTCTCTACATGTTAGCTAAGTTTGGTAAATATTTGGGAGTGATTGGATATACTTAATGATGTTAAAATTATCATGGAGCTAAATTGAACAGTAAGAAAATATAAAAATATGAATTTGTCCCATTTGATAATGTAGCATGGTGTTTAACATTAGGCACATGCTATTAGAATTATAATACTTCAATTATATGATGTTTTCATGTATCTAAGATGAGAAATTAAGCTTTGAGGGACTATATTGAGCTCATAGTTTGTAAAAACTTGATTGTTACCTAGATAGCTTGGTGTTAAAGGTCTTAGTATAATATTTATGCTTCCAACTTGCCAATTTGGGAATGGTGCTTGATGTTGGGTAATATTACAGGCTATTTTACATCTAATATTAGAGGGAAACAATAAGCAAATCTAGACTAAGCCACCAATCAAGTGAAAGGTAAGTAAAGATCCATTTGCAACTACAATGCGTGAATATAGTAGGTCTTGAAGCATTTATAACTAATGAGTTGATTATATTTAAATTGATTGGATGATAAGTATATTATGCACCTTAAGAGTTTTATGATTTTTGAAACATGTTGAAAGCAAGATGACTTGCCTTTCATATTGAACATACCATTCATGAGCATTTATATGTGCATGCACGGCATATGAGTATAGTAGAGGTTCTTGCATGCACTTTATGATTTGAGACATGGTTTTCAGAAAAAAAAATATTTTGGTTGGCCAATACTACATGCTTATGTGATATTTTGGGGTGCCACTACGAGTGTTACTTCTCGAAGGATCATAGGGGGTGTGCCTCTGGTGGTAATGAGGGGGTAGACTACTTGAATGTACCCTTATTGACTACGCTAGAGGGAAGACTTTTGGAGGATCATAGGGGAGGACAAGGGGTAGACCTTTGGTGATCCCAGAAGATGGCCACAGGATTGAGTCAATTTGTTTATGGCCATTTGATTATTGATGTTGTGCAGAGCTCCTTTCGATACATAGTAGGTGGGCTATGGGCCCAATAAAATAAAGTGATTTTGAATAAAAATTCTTTGATTGATGAGTACTCAAATATGACACAGTTCTAGCATCATATCTTAGAGTTGAGTTGCATGAGATTTCATATTATACGCTTGGCATACATAATTTTTACTTATTGAACATTAGCTCATGTAGTTCATGCATTATAGGTGAATATTGTGAGACCTACGACTCTTAGTTTACTGGGCTAGCAGTGGAGCTCCTATAGGCTTTCAAAGATCGATGTATATGGATGATGACCTATTGGGCTAGTTATGGGTTGTGATATTGATTTTACTGTCTATTGTTTAATATTAGTGATCTTATCCTGTATATTACTTCCAAAACTCCATTGTAAATGAATGGTTTTGATAGACGTTTTTATTGGTTAAATAACTATCTATGTATATACAGTATTACAGGATATTAAAGCGCTTTACTTTATTAGTGTTATGTCAAACTAAGTAGCTAGAAAAAAAAAGTTATACACACACATACGAGCACAAGTTATGTCGCACAGGTTGTTTATATATATATATATTTGGGATGTTGTGCCAAGAGTGGTATCAGACCTCGGATCTTGATTCTGTAGACTGTCTATGTACATGATCTTGGAAATTGTGGAGCATAGCCATGCCAGTAAGTTTTATTTTATGTTATAATGCATTATATATTTCATGAATTATATTGGCCATTTGTTATAAAAAAAAATGGTATTATAGTCATGGTGAGAACAAGGGGTGAAAGTAGTAGTGGAGCTGGAACCCGAGAAGAGTAGACACCTATTCTGAATAATGATCGTGATGTTTTCATTAATCGACTTATAGAGCTTATTGAACGATAATCAGAATAAATTCAGCAACTTATCCAGCAGAAGGATATGGGTGGACAACCTAGGGCTGAAATGGTTCAACCATTACCCCGAACAGAACATGTTCAAATAATTGGGGAAAGATTCAGAAAATTGAACCCACAAGTGTTTGAGGATGTATTAGATCCTACACTTGTAGAAGATTGGTTGAAAACTCTTGAAAATGTGTTTCAGTATAGTAGAGTTTTAGAAGAAGAGAAGGTGATGTGTGCATCCTTTATGCTTCGAGGTAGTGCTTGACATTGGTGGGATACAATAAGGAGCATCGAAGACACCATTGTCATGACTTGGGATAGATTTAAAGAGTTGTTTCTAAATAAATACTTCACACCTCTAGTTCGTGCAATGAAGATGAATGAATTTATACAACTATGGCAGGGAACTATGACAGTTGGAGAATACATTCATAAGTTTGAACAACTATCCAGGTTTGCTACGCATATGGTCAACACTGATGCATTGAAAGTTGAAAATTCCTTGAAGGTTTTAGACCAAAACTATATAGAGATGTGAATATGGCAAGAATCTAAAGAGTGTCATACTCACAAATTGTTGAGAGAGCTTTAGTGGCAGAACAAGCTAAACTTAGAATTTCTCGTGCTTAGGAGATTCGATGCTAATTTAAGCAAGGATAGGGGCAACAATGGGTTGGAAATGAAAAGAAGAGACCATTTCAAATGCAGGATCAAAATTCTAAATTCCAACCAAGACAAGAGTAATAGTGGTGGGATAAAAGTAAGCGTACAAAGATTGATCAAGGCAAAGCACCAATGTTGCAACCTGCTTGTCGTAAATATGGTAGTCCGCATAGTGGAGTCTGCCCGATAGAGACTAGAACTTGTTTTTTATGTGGAAAGGTTGGACATATTGCCAGAGTATGTCTAGATAATCTAAATCCAACATGACAAAGAAAAGTGTCAGCTAGAGTCTTTACTATCACTAGATTACATGCTAAGGCGAACCCATCAGTGGTAACAAGTAAATTCTCCATCTTTGGTACTCCAGCATTTGTATTGTTTGATTATGGAGCTACACACTCGTTTATATCCACTGAGCATGTGAAGAGGCTGGGTAGAGTACTTGATATTTTTGAGGTCAGTTACAATGTGATAATTTCTTCTGGAGATTCAAAACAAACTAACCATGTTTGAAGAGATTATGTTATTCCCATTGAAAATAGAGAACTCTATGTTGATTTAATTGTATTGGCCATGAATAACTATGATATGATTTTGGGTATGGATTGGTTGTCAAAATATCGTGCTACAATATATTGTCAAAGAAAGACAATGACTTTTCAACGTCCTGGAGCAGAACCATTCACCTTTATTGGAATCATAAAAAGCTTCAAATTCCCAATTATATCAGTATTGAAAGCATAAAGATTATTGGATAGTGTTTGTGAAGGATACTTGGTGAGTGTTATGAGCATTGAAGAACAACACCATCCAATCCTTAATGAAGTGCCAGTTGTTCGGGAGTATCCAGAAGTATTTCCTGATGATCTTCCTGGATTACTACCAGACCGTGAGATAGAGTTTGTCATTGAATTAAATCCAAAGAACACGTCCAATATCTAAAGCTCCATACCGAATAATACCAGTTGAGTTGAAAGAATTGAAGGTACAAATACAAGAATTATTGAATAAAGATCCAGACCATGAGATAAAGTTTGTCATTGAACTAAATCCAGGAACATGTCCAATATCTAAAGCTCCATACCGAATAGCACCAGCTGAGTTGAAAGAATTGAAGGTACAAATACAAGAATTATTGAATAAAGGTTTTATCAAACCCAGCTTTTTACCATGTGGTGCACTAGTTCTATTTGTACATAAGAAGGATGGTACAACACGACTGTGTATAGACTATCGAGATTTAAATAAAGTAACAATCAAGAATAAGTATCCTCTACCTAGAATAGAAGATTTATTTGATCAGCTTGAAGGTGTATTGATATTTTCAAAACTTGATCTGCGATCTGGGCACCATCATTTGAAAATAAAAGAGGATGATGTCACCAAAATAGCATTTAGCATGAGATATGGACATTATGAATTTTTGGTGATGCCATTTGGGTTGACAAATGCTTCAATAGCTCTTATGGATTTGATGAACTGGGTATTTAAAAATTTTCTTGATAGATTTGTTATTGTGTTCATTGATCATATCCTGATTTACTCTAGCACAAAAGAAGAACATGATGAACATCTAAGAATGGTTTTAGAGATTTTAAAAGAGAAACAACTATATGCTAAATTTAAGAAATGTGAATTTTGGATTGATCGAGTGGTATTTCTAGGACATGTAATATCAAGAGCAGGAATATCTGTAGATCCAAGTAAAGTAGAACCTATTAATAGCTGATCACAACCTACTAATCCTTCAGAAGTATAAAGTTATCTAGGTTTAGCTGGATATTACCGTAGATTTGTGGAGGCATTTTCCAAGATAGCTTCTCCTTTGACATAATTAACCAGAAAATGTGTGACATTTAAATGCACAGATGCTTGTGAGAAATGTTTTCAAGAATTGAAGAAGAGGTTACATTCAGCTCCTATTATTTCTATCCCATCAGGTACTGGAGGCTTTGTGGTTTATAGTGATGCTTCAAAAAATAGGTTGGGATGTATATTGATGCAAAATGGTAAAGTAGTTGCATATGTATCCAAACAATATAAAGAGTACGAAAAGAATTATCTACACATGATTTAGAACTTGCTGCAGTGGTATTTGAACTTAAGATATAGAGATATTATTTGTACGATGAACGATGTGTGATATATACAGATCACAAGAGCTTAAAATATTTCTTCACCAAAAATAGTTAAATATGCAACAGTGAATATGGTTGGAGTTGGTGAAAGATTATGACTGTGTTATCAATCATCATCCTGGTAAAGCTAATATTATGGTTGATGCATTGAGCAGGAAATCAACACAAAATACCGTAGCTTTAGCTTTGACTCAAAAACCAGAGTTAATGGAGCTACAAAAAATAGATCTAGAGATTGTACAACAGGGATCAGTAGAGGCCAAATTTGCAGCTTTGACACTTCAACCAACTTTGATTGATAGAATTCGATAAGGACAACAAGTTGACGAATATGTTACTAAAATGATGAAAGATATTACTTTAGGAAAGTTTTCTGATTTTCAAATGTTAAAGAATGGTATCCTTGTGATTCCAAGAAAGACTATATGTGCTTAATGTAGACAACATTAGGGAAGATATTTTGGCAGAGGCACATTCAACGCCATATTCAGTGCATCCAGGAGCTACTAAAATGCATAAAGATTTGATAATACATTACTAGTGGCCAGGTATGAAAAGAGATGTTGCTCAATTTTTAGAATAATATTTAGCATGTCAACAGATAAAGGCAGAACATCAAAGACCTACAGGAACCTTGCAACCATTATTTATTCCAGAATGGAAATGAGAAATAATTACTATGGATTTTATGTTGGGATTACCTAAAATAGTTAAAGGTCACAATGCTATTTGGGTTATCGTTGATAGGCTAACTAAATGTGTTCACTTTCTTCTAATTTGTACCATGTATTCTATGGATCATTATGCACAGATATATATATAGGAAGTGATCAGACTTCATGGGGTACCATTATCTATTATTTCTATTAGAGGTTTAAGGTTTTTATCTATGTTCTGGAAAAGTTTACATAAGATATTAGGAACACAATTATCTTTTAGTACTGCATATTATCCTCAGACTGATGGACAATCAGAGCAAACAATACAAACATTCGAAGATATGCTTAGAGCTTGTGTATTAGATTTTCATGGGCAATGGAGCAAATTTTTACCTTTAGTGGAATTTTTCTTATAATAACAACTATCAGTCCACTATTGGAATGGCCCCCTATGATGCATTATATGGTAGAAAATGTAGATCTCCAATTCATTGGGATAAGGTTGGTGAAAAGAAGCTTTTGAGAAATGACAGAAGCTGTGACACAAATTCATCAACGAATGCATATTGTCCAGAGCTGACAGAAAAGTTAGGCTGATCAAAGAAGAAGAATGTTAGAATTTGCAATAGGAGATCAAGTATTTCTGAAGGTATTTCCAATGAAGGGAATTATGTGGTTTGGAAAGAAAGGAAAGCTCAATCCTAGATATATTGGTCCGTTTTATATTATTAAATGAATTGGGGATGTTGTTTACAAACTTTACCTACCTAAATCATTATCTCAAGTGCACAATGTATTTCACGTATCCATGTTGAGGAAATATATTATAAATCCATCTCATGTTCTGAAGAATGAATCTATTAAGATGAAAGCAGATTTAAGTTATGAAGAAAGACTTGTAGAGATTCTTCTACAAGAAGTAAAACAACTCAGAAATAAAATATACCATTGGTAAAATATAATGGAGAAATCAGTCAATAGAAGAAGCTACTTGGGAAAGGGAAGATGATATGAAAGTTAAGCATCTAGAACTCTTTCCGTAAGTAAATTTTGAGGACAAAATTATAATAAGAAGGGGAAGGTGTAATACCCAAGGCTCACACTACTCACTTGACTAATATGATTCATGCACTACTTGATACTTATATGCTAATTTGCATTAGCATCTACATGACATCTTATATAGCATTCTTAGTTGTTAGACCTCTAATGCTATCACTTGATGTTACTGGCTGAGAAACTATAACCTAATTAAGTAATTCTATATTTAGATAAGAAAAAGAATAGATTGGTCGGTATATTGGATGTTCATAGGTTATATGTTATAATTTGAAAGTGTTAAAGGTGTTACTAGTAAGCTTATATGATTTGATTCATTAGATTGAAGTGTTTTAAGAGTATACATCCATGACTTAACATACTTGGGATATTAGACATGATATAATGTTATTTAAGTTCCATATCACAAGGTCCATATGTGCATAAGATTTTAGAAATGCAAACTAGACAATCATTTAAGAATCGGGTGTCAATCGATTTAAAAACCAAATGAACTGTTAAGAAATTAGGGCACAAATTTATTATCCGATCATATGGTAATTAAAATAGGTTGTAAATATATAAATAAATATTGAGAAATACTATATTATAGTTGTATAAGGTGTGAATAATATCATATTTGAACCACCACTTGACACCTTAAGCTTAGCCAACTCAAGCTACCACCTCAACCTTTTTTCATTTCTATCCTTCAACCACGACCAAAAAACCATTTTCTGAGCTATTTCACCTCACAAACATCCATATTAAATTTTAGAAGTTTCTCTCAAGTGATTCCAAGTAAAGAAAAAAGTGAAGAAAGCAAAGGGAAGTAAGGAGGAGCAAGTAGAAGCTTAAATTTGTGCATAGGCGAGCCTAACTCATGTTTTTTATTTAAGTTCTTGAATTGTTTGAGGGTTTATAATTTTTAAAGCTTCTAATATTGTTTATAATCATGTTATGATATTATTTGTGGTCTTATAATTCACAAAAGAGGGTTTTTTAGTTGCAAAATCGCAATAGAAATTACTAGGGACAAAAAATGTATACTTGCTGGTTTTTGTTTTTACACTTTATATATGTATAATAACTCGATTAAAACTCATATATTTCACCATATATGTTTTTATATATAATTTTAGGTGATTTATGTAAGTTTGGAGAGGTTATAAATTGAAATATGGTTTGATATTTAAAGAGACACTCAAAACTGTCATGATAGAACTTAAAGTTTTTGTGCTGTGAAAAGTGGGCCGGTTTTGCTGAGGTAAATCAGTGACTTTAGGCAATTATAAAATATATTACATTTTTCTACATGTTAGCTAAGTGTGGTAAATATTTGGGAGTGATTAGATATGCTTAGGGATGTTAAAATTATCATGGAACTAAATTGGATAGCAAGAAATTATGGAAATGTGAATCTGTCCCATTTGATAACTTAGCATGTTTCAACCTAGACATGTTGCTATTGAGTGTTAACAATTAGGTACATGCTATTAGAGTTATAATACTTCAATTATATGATATTTTCACGTATCTAAGATAAGAAATTAAGGTTTGAGGGACTATATTGTGTTCTAGTTTGTAAAAACTTGATTGTTACCTATATAGCTTGGTGTTTAAGGTCTTAGTATGATTTTTTTGCTTCTAAACTTGCCAATTTGGGAATGGTGCTTAATGTTGGGTAATATTACAAGTTATTTTACATCTAAGATTAAAGGATAATAATAAACAAATTTAAACTAACCCACCAACCAAGTGAAAGTTAAGTAAAGATCCATTTGCAACTACAATGTGTGAACATAGTACGTCTTGAAGCATTTATACCTAATGTGTTGATGATATTTAAATTGATTGGATGATAAGTATATTATGTACCTTAAGAGTTTTATGATTTATGAAACATGTTGAGAGCAAGATGACTTGCATTTCATATTGAACATACCATTCATGAGCATTTATATGTGCATGCATGGCATATGAGTATAGTGGATGTTCTTGCATGCACTTTATGATTTGAGATATGATTTTTTGAAATAAAATTTTTGGTTGGCCACTATTAGTGTACCAAGGCATACGAGGCGTGCTTATGTGATATTTTAGGGTACCGCGAGTGTTACTTCTTGGAGAATCATAGGGATTGATAAGGGGTGTGTCTCTGGTGGTCACGAGAGGGTGGACCACTTGACTATGCCATTATTAACTCTGTCGGTGGGAAGACATCCGGAGGATCATAGGGGAAGACAGGGGATGGACCTTTGATGATCCTAGGAGATGGCCCTTGGACTAAGTCAATTTATTTATAGCCATTTGATTATTGATATTGTGCAGAGCTCTTTCTGGTACATAGTAGGTGGGCCAATGGCCTAATAAAATAAAGTGATTTTGATTAAAAACTCTTTGATTGATGAGTATTCAAATTTGATACAGTTCTAGCATCATATCATAGAGTTGAGTTGTATGAGATTTCATATCATACGCTTGGTATACATGATTTTTACTTATTGATCATTAGCTCATGTAGTTCATGCATTGTAGGTGAACGTTGTGAGACCTGCTACTCCTAGTTTATTGGGTTGGCAGTGGAGCTCCTATAGGCTTTCAAAGATCGATGTATATGAATGATGACCTATTGGGCTAGTTATGGGTTGTGATTTTAATTTTACTGTCTATTATATTATATTAGTGATCTTATTCTATATACTACTTTCAAAACTCCATTGTAAATGAGTCTGAGTTTGTGATGATTTTGATAGATTTTTTTATTGATCAAATAACTATCTATGCATATACAGTGTTACAGGATGTTAAAGTACTTTACTTTATCAGTGTTATGTTAAACTAACTAGTTAGAAAAAAAAAGTTATACACACGCATACATGCATAAGTTATGTTGCACAGGTTGTTTATATATATACATATATATTTTGGCAGTTGTGACAGGATATTTGTTCTAGATTGTAACATTGTTTAATTCTCGATAGTACACAGTCTCATTGTACCATCCTTCTTCAATGCAAACAACATTGGTACATCCCACAGTGAAAAACTTGGTCTAATGAAACCTTTATCTAGTAATTCCTTCAACTGTATCTTTAATTATTTCAACTCAGTTGGCGCCATTCTATATGGATCTTTAGATATTGGAGATGTTCTTAGATTTATGTTAATCACAAACTCTATTTCCCGATCTGCTGGTAACCCAAGGAGATCATCATGAAATAATTGTGGATATTCTCTAATCACTGGCAATCACTAAGGGTCGAACTATGTATTTCTTCAATGGTCATCACACTTACTAAATACCCCTCAGAACCACTATTCAATAATCATTGTGCTTTCAGTGTTGATATGACTAAAAATTCCAATAAAGATGAATAGTTTTTCTCAAGAAAATTGGAAAGTCACTATGTTTTTCTTACAATCTATAGTAGCATGACATTTTAACAACCAATCCATACCTAATATTAAAGCATAATCATTCATTAGTTTTTATTAGGAATAACAAACGATCTTAAAATTTGATTAGTTTGTTTTGGATTTTGGATCTCTAGAAGGAATCATCATATTGTAATCGGCCTCATCTATATCAGATATCCTATCTACCCTCTTTTCATATTTAGTGGACATAAATAAATGTATATGTAATAGCCAAGCCTCACACTACTCACTTGGACAATATGATCTATGCATTACATGCTAATTTTATATGCTACTTGCATTTCTATTGACATTGCATAATTTATTTCATTTTATACGATATTCTTAAATATTAAACTTAATTCTAAAGCTCTTGCACGATATTAGTTATTGAATTTCCTAATCTAAGTAGTTGATTTTATATTGAAATAAGAAGAAAATGAGATTGATCAATATTGGATATAGATAGGATATATAGGTTATAATTTTGGAAGTATTAAAAGTGTTACTAGTAAGTTTATACGGTTTGATTTGATTTCATCGAGGTATTTCAAAAATATATATGGATAAATTGCATATTTGGGAAATTGGACATAAGATACTATGATTGAAAGGAGATATTACAATATTCATTTATGTATAAGATTATATAATTTTAAAATGGATAATTATTCAAGAATCGGGTGACAATCGGGTAAGAAATTAAATGAATAGCTAGAAAATTAGCTTATGAATTATCTATGGTATCCTGTGATAATTAAAATAGGATGCAATAAAATTAATAAGTGTTGGATATAGTTCCAAGCATTGTTCATTGAGTACTGGAGTACTGCGATAACAATGGGGACTATTGCACAAGTAAAGAAGCCAATGTCTCATTAAAGGATCCAAGCATAAATAAATTAGTGATACTATGATTTTGAAAATCATTGGTAGAGGCAACATTAGTGTGGAAAGATTTATCTTGGCAGAAAATATAGCAGACACACTGATTGAACCTTTTAGATTAGTATTTGAAGGACATCTTGAGGAAGACTGGCCTTAATACGAGAGCAATTGTCTCCAGTGTTAGAGTAGAATACCAAACACCCCAATTGAATTAGGTGTATTATACTCCTTTTTTTTTGTAAAGATAATTTTATTGGGAATCATATTAATAAAAAGGCATTCTCTTTATCTTAGGTCTTACATCTTTTATTTATGCACATTAGATAAAGTCCTTAGACCAAATTTAGCTATGGGGCAGGGTCGTGCACATGAAGGCGATCATGGAATATGCTTCTAAGGCTTTGGTCTTAAATAAGTTTCAAGTCGAGAGCTTTTTGAGATGGGATATCAAATAGCTCAGTAAGACTCGCACATATGATGCATGCTCGTGAGACAAGGATATCACATTTCATTAGCATTAGTGTAGAGACACAAGTGCATATATGTGGGTGCTTGTTAGGGAATACGTGCACTGAACGTGACCCATAAAAAATTCTTAGCTGGAGGCTTTGTCTGTTGAAATAAAAATTTCTGTGTTGCGATAGTACATGGCAAGTTCTCAGACTTGAGGCATGATGGTAGCCTTGTGTACATCCTGCATTACTTTGATATATCTTCTGATTGCTTGACAATCACAAAGGGAGTATGTTGGGCATTGCACTGATGTGCATGGAGGTTTGTCAGTAGCCAATATAGAATTCGACACTTGTCTTTTTAAACAAGGGAATCTCCTATGTTTTTATAATTCGTGATTCAAAGACCTTGGGCAAGGCAGGATAAACTATGATTCATCAAGAATCATTGAAACTTGAAATAGGATCATAGTTATTGAATCATTTTAGAGTTTCAACTTATAATTCATGCCCTAAATTCAATTGGAAGATTAGTTGTCGAAAGCATCGTATGTGAATGGTACTCGCAACTAAAATAGGTTTACTCGTTATTTCTCTTAAGACTAGTTTGTCATGATTACTTACTAGATGTTTTCATGGATAGTGAGGTTCTTGAAATTAAGGAGTTGATTTCAAGTGGATTAATTAATTGAAATAATTATTATTCAAAAATTGCAAATATTACAAGCCCACTACTAGCTTAGTAATGAACCTAAGAGGATCACACATCTTTATGAAAAGTAACACTTCTAATTTTAGAATTTTATCCAATGGTTGAAAATTAATTAATTAATACTGATTAATTAATTAATTAAGGATTATATTTAATTTAATAGTTAAATTAAATTATTCAATTAAGTAATTGGATTATCTAATTAGACTTAATTTGATTAGAAAGTCCAAATGGAGTAGATTAAATTAATCAATTGAATTGATTAAATTGAAATTGAATCAATTGGATTGATTTGAGGATTTTTTAGTCCAAACCCAAAATTAATGTAGATCATTTAAAAAGCCCACTAAAATATGAAAAGAATAAATTAAGTAAATGTGATTTATTTAATTAACATATTTATAGATAAAATCAGCCACTAAGATTTAATTTATATATAAATATAATTATAGTATATATATGATATATATCTATCTTGATATAATTTGAAGAGTTTAAATTAATATCAAGAATGTATGTAGATAATTTTGATTATTAATGTAGTCACAAATTAATCCAAATACAATAAGAGAGAGAAACGAGAAGAGTTCTTGGAAGATTTAGAATCCTTCCAAGATAAGATTTTGAAGTAGTTCAAAATTATCAAAGTCTCCAAGAGTTGGAGAATAAGTAAATTTTCAGTCCTATATATGATGATGGATGAAAATTACAACTAATAATTCAGCAAATTAAGAAAAAATTATTTTGTTTAAGTCTTCTATTTTTCTCTCCAAGAAAAGAAAGAAAAAGAAATGCGTTTTCTTGTAATCTTGATTTTCTTATTCTTTAAAGAAAATTTATTTCATGTTATTCTCTTCATATTATAGTTTCAAGAATTTAAAGATTTAATCTTTATTGTTCTTGGAAATTTACTCTGATTCTAGATTAGTAAGCAATTAAAACGATACTAACGAATCCTTTTGATCGGTGTTGCTCTTCCATATATTGTGGACCTGATAGAGGGGAGACACTTGGATCCCTATGAGTTCTGATAGTCCAAAATAATCAATTGATTGCTTCATTCCCTACAACAACCAGAGTGCTCGGAAGGTATAATCCAAATTTTATATTTATTTATATATTCACTTGAATAAGCGCGATCGTTAAAATCACTTTTGAATCAGAGGGGTTAAATTTATATTTGATAAAAATTTAATTTTTCATTGCGTATACCCCTGCGATTATAGCGAACCTAACATCTAGGGTAAGTGGGAGATTGTCAGAGCAGTGTCTGACGAGCTAATTGATATGGTCGTTCTTATACTCTTGTGAATCATTCTTATCTATATTAATATCATTTAAATGGCAATGTTTATCTTAAATTCATTATAAGAATCTGATGAAGTCCTTAGATCACACATAGTTATGAGGCGTGGTTATACATATGATGATGAT
This sequence comes from Paulownia fortunei, assembly GCA_019321725.1. NCBI lineage: Eukaryota > Viridiplantae > Streptophyta > Magnoliopsida > Lamiales > Paulowniaceae > Paulownia > Paulownia fortunei. The sequence goes on along the minus strand of CM033107.1, from coordinate 14,113,892 downwards.
CGTGGAATATATCTGTAATGCCCAATTCTCAATTCTCTCCTACATAGCCAATAATAAGCATTTTGTATGAATATGCATCTAATCAATGTATATTATTGAATTATGGCATACAAATAGCATGATTGCACGAACATGAATAATTGTTATTATATACTTCAGTTATGATTTAACATGCATTAGTACATGAAATATGAGATCAAACTTTCATTTCTTGATTTAACATATTCCTTAAGTGCCCTTTTTGCAGTGAAAAGCTCGGTATCTCGGTTAAGAAGATTGATGTGTTGAATGGCCATAAAATGAATTATTTGTATTTCTCCATACTAGTTATATGATAAAGTGATTAATTGTCTAAATATTTACTTGAAATATGTTACATTGGCTAAGAACAAAAAGTATGCACAATGGTGCAATTTGATTGGTTGATTGACTAGATTGCATAAAACCATTCTAAACCGCATTACACTTGATTATAACACCAAAGCATCAATTTTTGTCATCTCCTTAGCCCATGAACGTAGCTTTTGGCATGAGAAGATACCAAGCATGATGCAACCAATCATCACCCTCCACTTACCTCTCTTTGAAAGGTCAAAGAAATCATTTTCATCCATATTTCTTGTGGAAGCACCTCAAAAATGAACAACCCTTATTCTCCTAAGTTTCTCCCAAATTTCTACACTCTCATACTCACAAAAGTTGAATTCAATCCATAGGAATCCATAGAACACAAGGTAGAACAAGTTTCCATCCTTTTAAGTTTGAAAACCGTTGATTTTGAAGCCTAAATCCAACTTAATCAAGGTATATTCTTTTTCAATATTTCTTATGATGAATTTGTAGTATCTTGGATGGTTACATGTTTTAGTATGCTTTTGTATGATTGAAAACTTAAGTAAGTTACACTTGAAGCCAAAACCAAGCTAGTTAAGCTAATTTTTAGCAAAATTGATAGTCTTGTGAAATTATTTAATTTACTTATTTCTATTGATTTTGTAATGCTTATATTGTGTTTGAAAGTTTCTTTGAATGATTGAAAACAATAGCAATTAGTTTGCTTAATTGAAGGTTAGAATCAATTTAAGTTAGAATCAAGTTTACGTCATTTTAATTCAGATTGTGTTCATGTTTTAGGGGCTGCCCTAATAATTATGTTTGAATTATTAGTTATTTAATGGCTGCCCTAATGTTTAATGTCTTGAATTAGTAGTAAAATATGGAGTATGCATTATTTTTAAGGTTATGTAATTGATATGTAATTCTTTACAAAAGATTGAAAGTGTATATAAACTTTAACTGGAATAGACTAAATGATTTATAAAAAGGATATTAAATGGTACATGATTTGATTATGTTAGGCCTTTAACACATCCTATCTTCCAAAGAGATTGGCCTTTTTACCTAGCACAAAGTGGACTTGAGGTAAGTTGAAGTTTTCATTTGGTGTATCACAAGAATCATATAATGTTTGTTCATGTTTTAATGTGATTGTTGTTGTTTGTCAAATGATGTAATGTTTGATGCATTTATGGTATGAAGCATGACACTATTAAGAGTATAATGAGGTTTTTGAAAAGGAAGTATGGTACTTGATTGATGGTCGGGTAGACAAGGGACGCGGGAGGGACCAGCGGACCCAACAAATGGTAGCAAATACTTGAGGTTGAAAAATCGGTATAGGAAAGCCACAATGAATGAGATAGAATACAGCTAATACCTGAGGTTGAAAGACTAAGTATGGAAACCCCGTATTAGTTCTCTTATTGGCCAATCATTATGAACAGGTTCCGAAAACTATGGTCTATCGCTATTAGTTAGGTACCACACTTCAAGGGCCCTAAAGAATGATTTATGAATGAAAGTTATTAAATAGAATATTGTATTTAATAATTTATGAGATTTGCATATATGTTATTTGTTATTGCATCAGTTTCATCTTACTAAGCCTTTAGCTCATTAGATTCATGTGATGCAGGTGGAAATATACAGCTTTAGAGGTTGATTGAGTCTCTAGAGCGGCCGGACAGAGATTTGTTCATATGCCATGCTTCAACCTGTTTTGTAGTTTATTTTGAAAACTCTGTTTTATTTTTAAATAAGCTGCTCTGTTATGGTTTTGTAAACAGATGTACTCAGTTTTGATATATGTATATGGTGTGTTTAAAATGATTCAAGTTCTTTCTCTTATAGCTAAAAATGGAAACTTTTATTAAAAAACCATAACTCTAGTAAAGATGAAAAATTAACATTTCTTGACTTAACTGTATCAGCTTGTTTAGGCTCTGCAGTTAGGTTAAGGGGTGTTACAATATCTCTAAGGCTGTTGTCTTAAAACGTTCCAAGTCAAAGATCAATGAGATGGAACATCATTGATCCCTTTGAGACTTGCACATACGATGTAGACTTAAAAGGAGAGTGCCTCATTCCATGGGCATTGGTGTGGAGACACTAGTGCATATATATAGGTGCTTGTTGGAGAACAAGTGTACTGGACTACCCTACCTGAACATTCCCAATTGGAAATATTCTATTTTCGAATGGGAATTTTCTTATTATGATAGTACAAGAATTAGTCCTTAGACTTGAGGCACCATGATAACCTTATGCATGACATGTTGCACTTTGATATATTTTCCGATTGCATGACAATCACAAGGGGTTTACATTGGGTGTAACATCTTCATATATGGAGATTAATACGTGGCCAATAAAGGATCTATCACCTATCTAGATAAATAGGTGAATCTCCTATGTCTTCCATTGTACTTGACTTTAAAATCCTTGGCCAAAGTTGGATGGAAATTAGAATATGGGGTTTTCTAATTGTTCATTATCGAGTCAAACTACTAGAAATGGAAACATAGTTATTGAGCTAATGGGATTTTGACTAAACATCCATGCCTAGACTCAATTGAGAGATTAGATGATGGAAAGACCGTACTTACATAGTTTTCATAATTAGAATAGATTCGTACATTCACCTAAGACTAGGAGTCATGATACATTGCTAGGTGTTTCCCATGACTTGTGGGTTCTTGAAATTAATAGGTTAATTCTAAGAGAATTAATTAAATAGATTAATTAATCAGAATAATTAATTGTTCAACTAAGTCATAAGAGTTGTGAGCCCACAACTAGTTTAGAGTGAACCTAAGGGTCACACATAAAACTTGTATAAGTTCATTTCTAGCCTAGAAATTAATCTAAGTATTGGATTAAATTAATTAAAGTGATTAATTAATGGGGTTTAAAATTCAAGTGTGGAATTAATTCATTTAATTAATTGGATTAATTAATTGGATGTAATTGGATTAGGGAGCCCAATTGGAATATTTAATTAATTGATTGGATCAATTAATTAAGATGAACCTAATTAATTAGATAAATTAATTTAATTAATTGGATCAATTAAACTGGGGTCTAATTGATTAATTAGGTTTAGGCCCATTAAGTGTGAGCTTGTAGGAAGCCCATTAGGAAATTAGATTGAAAATCTAATTCCTAGAGAAAGTTGGATTGAGAATTTAATTCCTAAGAGATAATAAAGAAAAAGAAAAGAACTTATGAGATAAGAAAATTTCCTAAAAGAGTTGGAAATAAGAAAAGAAGAAGAGTCCTATAAGGAAAAGACTTGGGGTAGCCTTTATTGGCAAAATTCTTGGATAATTTTTTAGGACTTTTACTACAGATTTTTTGCTGGAAAAAAGTGAGAAAAAAAAAACAGCCCCTCTCTCTTCAAGAAAAATGGTTTTCTTCATCTCCAAAAATTCATCTCTTCTTTCCCCTTCAATCTCTAAAAGTTCACCAACCTTTTATCTAGTTTAATTTTTGATTCAATTGTTGAATTAAGAATTAAATTAAATACCTAAAACTCTAATTGTTAGTATGTTCTTATTCCAAATAAAATCATTATAGGATAGAATTATCAAAATGAAAAACTACTAGCATAGGATTCGGTTGCGAGTGGACATCCAAAGTGTGGATACCGTTAAAAAGATAACATTTGGGATCCTAGAAGCAAATTAGTTTTCAATCAAAGAGGTTTGAATTGATGAACTTGGAGATTCATTTGTGTTGGATAATGATTTGAATCGTTTCAATTCCTACATTAGCTAGAGTGCAAATCAAGGTAAGTGTTTCTGAAACCTTTTTGTTAGTATCAGAAAACTCACAACTGAGTAATCGCAGAAGGGTTTTGGGATTTGATTTTAATTAAATGTGATATAATGTTTGTTTTTCAAAAACAAATAAATAAATTCCGCTGCGTATATATTTTTCAGGATCACGCGAACCCAACAGAAAGATCCTCTAATTTTGCAAGGAATAGTGAAACTCCTTGGATCTTTTAATTTTTAAGTTAATATCTTTTGAATAATCACACTACATTTCTCTCTAAGCTTGACCATTTGAAAATCCTCCATCTCTTCTTGGACATAACATCCTTTATGAACTTCACATAGTTGAGCATATGCAGGCAAATTGTGCATCTAAATTTTTCTTTTGAAATCACTAGAAAAGGGACGAAGGGCTTTAAGAAGAGGAGGATTTTTACAAATAGAGACAGATTTAGTCTTCTCAGCCCTTTTATGATATCACTCTGAATCTTCTCTTAATTTATTTGTTCCTTTTCTTAACCTTGAATAGACAGTTATGATTGAGCAAGTTTACTTTAATTTCCTTCGATTCTAAATTCTTAGTCACTGTCCCACTCTTGAGATTAATTATTTTACAATGCTCCTTAAGATTGGCTTTAGTGTCACTTGGGAACTTTTCTCTTTTGTTGTTTTAAATTGATTATCCTGGTGAGTTGTCCAATCTAAATTTCTTGAGACTTCATTTGTTCTTCCATATTGGTTGTTAGTTAACCAATTTAAGTCTCTATTTTGAAAATTTTAGCTTCATCTTTATTGAACCGAGCTCATGTTTCCACTATGAAGTACTGAGCGCATTTTCCTAGGAGAATTTCTTTTTGCTGGTTTGACTATTAGAACTGGAAGGATTGTTGTAACTCAAAGATGGCTGAAGCACATTCCTTGTATTCCCATAAGATAGATTTTTATGATTGCAAAGTCCCAGATTATAATGAGTTAGCAATTTGTTACCTCTGTAGTTGTAGTTCTGATTGTTCGCATAATTCACTTATTCTTGACCTTCCTCTCGTTCATTATATTATATGCTCATAGATGTATTAGCTTTCACACTCTAAGGTGCTCTATTAGTTGTCCAAGCAAACTAACTAGACAATGCAAAAACTTGAGCAGTGAGAGTTGTCAATGGATCTAACGAAAGAATCCCCATCTACTTTCTTAATGGTTGATCCCTCTATTGGCCATTGGCAACTGTTGGAAGCCATCTCTCTAAGCAGAATATGATCATCACATGCAATCTTAGACATCAAAATTCCTTGTATAGCATCATCAATAATAGTCTTCATCTAACCATTTAACCCATTGTAGAAATATTATACTTTTTGCCAATCCTCATAACCATGTTGTGAGCATCATTTAAGAAGGTCTTTAAATCTCTCCCAAGCTGCATACAAGTGTTCAAAATCCATCTTCTTAAATTGTGTAATCTCGCTCTTTAACTATAGTTTCTTCCCAGGTGGAAAGAAATTAGTTAGGAGTTTTCTAAGTCAGATCATGCCAATTAGTGATACTACTTAATGTAAAGGATTATAACCACACTCTTTATCCCTAAGAAAAAATGGAAACAAATGAAGTCTTATAGCTTTATCAGTTACCCTATTCATCTTGGAAGTGTTGCATATCTCAAGGAATATAGCTAAGTGAGCATTTAGATCATCATGTGGAGTTCTCCCAAAATGATTTTGTTGAACCATGTTGATGAGTGTAGGTTTGAGTTCAAAGTTGTTGGCAATGATTAGTTGACGAGCAATTCCTAAACATTGTTGATTAATGATAGGTTGAACGTAATCCCTTAGTGCTCACTGTGGCTGATTCTTGTTGTTATTTTTAAGAGCTACTACTTGCGTTTTTGTTCTCTTTGCTTCCATCTGTTAGAGTAAGATACCCAGCGCCCCAATTAAATTGGATGTATTATACTCTTTTCTTTTGTAAAGATAATATTATTGGGAATCATATTAATAAAAAGTACTTTCTTTATCTTATGTCTTGCATTTTTCTTTCTGCACATTAAATAAAGTCCTTAGACTAAATTTAGATATGGGGCATGGTCGCTCATATGATGGCGATCATGGAACATGCCTCTAAGACTTTAGTCTTAAATAAGTTCCAAGTCAAGGGATTTTTGAGATGGGACATTAAATAGCTCAGTAATACTCGCACATACAATGCATGCTAGTAAGACGAGGATGTCGCATTCTATTGGTATTAGCATAGAAATGCAAGTGCATGTATGTAAGTACTTATTAGAAAACAAGTATACCAAACATGGCCTATAAGAATTTTTTTGCCAGAGGCTTTGTCTGTCAAAATAAGAATTTCTATGTTGTGATAGTACACGACTAGTCCTTGGATTTGAGGCACGATGGTAGCCTTGTGTGCATTCTACAACACTTTGATATATCTTCTGATTACTTTACAATCACAAAAGGGGTATGTTAGGTGTTGCACTGGTGTGCATAGAGAGTTTCTCAGTAACCAATATAGAATTTGACACTTATCTTTTATTTACAAGGGAATCTCCTGTGTTTTCATAGTTTATGACTCAAAAACCTTGGGCAAGGCAGGATGAATTCTGATTCATCAGGAATCATTTGAACTTGAAATGAAAGCACAGTTATTAAATCATTTAGGGTTTCGACTTATAAGTCATGCTCTATATTCAATTGGGATATTAACTGTCGAAACGACTGTACATGTATGGTACTCGCAACTAAAATAGGTTTACTCGCTATTTTACCTAAGATTAGTGTGTCATGATTACTTTCTAGGTATTTTCATGGATAGTGAGGTTCTTGAAATTAAGAAGTTAATTTCAAGCAGATTAATTAATTAGATTAATTAACTAAAATAATTATTATTCATAAGTTGCAAATGTTGTAAGCCACTACTAGTTTAGTAGTGAACCTAAAAGAGTCACACATCTTTATGGAAAGTAACATTTTTTATTTTGGAATTTTTCTAATGGTTGGAAATTAATTAGTTAATATTGATTAATTAATTAATTAGGGGTTCTATTTAATTTAATGGTTAAATTAAATTATTTGATTAAATAATTAGATTATTTATTGGACCTAATTTGATTAGGAAGCCCAATTGGAGTAAATTATAATTAATCAATTGGATTGGTTAATTTGGGTTTAAATCAATTAGATTGATTCTTGGATTTTTTAAGTCCAAACCCAAAAATTAAAGTGGATCACTTAAGAAGCCTACTAGAAGATGAAGAGGGTAATTAAAATAAATATGATTTATTTAATTAATATATTTATATAATTAAAATATAATATGACCAATTTTTATGAGATAAGAATTGGCCATTAGGATTTTATTTTATTTAAATATATATTTTTATATATATTTGATATATATCTATCTTGATATTATTTGAAGAATTCAAATTATATCAAGAATGCATGTAGACTAATTTTGATGACTAATATAGTCTTAAATAAGTCCACATAAATTGAGAGAGAAAAGAGAAGATTTTTTGGAAGATTTAGAATCCTTACAAGATTAAACTTTGAATTGGTTCAAAATTGACAAATTCTCCAAGAGTTGGAGAATTTGTCAATTTTGAGCCCCTATTAATAGGGGAGGGCCGAAAATTACTTTAAGATTTAAAAAAATAAATTGTTTTGTTAGTCTTCTATTTTTCTCACCAAGAAAAAGAAAAGAAAACAAAGAAAAAGAAAAGTGTTTTCTTGAAAATCTTAATTTTCTTGTTTTTTAAAGAAAATAGGTTTCTTGATATTCTCTTCATATCCAAATTTCAAGAACTTAAAGAATCAATCTTTATTGTTCTTGAAAACTTTTTCTTGATTCAATAATTGAATTAAAGGATGAATTTTACTCTGATTCTAAATTAGAAAATGGTTTTAAGGATACTAGTGAATTCTTTTAATTGGTGTTATTTTTCGTATTGTAAACTTGATAGAGGGGAGACACGTGGATTGTTGCTGCAAGTTTTGATAAGTAATTGGTTGCTTCATTCTCTATATCAACCGGAGTGCATAAAAGGTATAATCCGAATTTAATATATTTATTTATATATATTGATTTAAATAAGCGCGATCGTTAGAATCGCTTTCGAATCGAGCGGATAAATTTATTTGATAAATTTATGTTTGATAAAAAAATTAATTTTCCACTGCACATGCCCTTGAGATTATAGCGAACCTAACACCTTTAACCTCTAAAGTGTCTTTTCAATTTTGTGGATCGAAAGTATTAATTCAAAACTTTGAGTTTTTCGCATGAACTATCAAAACAAACAAAAATAAGAAGATTAAATAAAAAAAATTCAGATTTAAATTAAAACTAAGATTACTTGGTAACAGTATTAATGAAAATAAGATTTTTCAATCCTTGACAATGGTGTCAAAATCTTGTTAATTGAATTGCTAATTGCAAGTGTATGGTATCAATTTTTAGTAAATTAAAGTGGGAAAAATTATCGTATCTACAACGATTGGAATCAAATTAATACTAAATATTATAATTAAAATAAGCCTAATTTTATTCCAAAAAATCAATACTGAATACTATAATTAAAATAAGCCTAATTCTATTAACAAAAACCAATCAAGAGAGTTTATTAATTACCGAATTAAAAATCCTAAAAGTGCAATAAAACTTTTGACTTAGCAAGTTGAAGAACAACCAATATAGATTAAACTCTAGTACTTTGATTTCACCTAATCATCCACTATGTATTATCAAATCAACTTATCAAATTTAGGGTTATCAATTTGTAAGTCAAGAATCCCAAATTAACCAACTCTTTCCTGAGTGTTGAGTGACAATGAAAATAAATTTAGATTTCAATATTCCTATAAAAACCTAGAACTTAAATTCTCATTAAATACGGTGATTCTTGTTGATGATTTTAAAGAAATCATATACTTCCGTACTATATAAATTTCTAAATTGTGTTATTCAATGATTGCATTTAAAATTTTCTCTCCTGAGTGATGAGTTCTATATATCAAACAATTCAGATTAATTTTCTAATTAATCAAGATGCATTAAAAACAAGATATCATAAATAAATTAAATAACCTCAAATATGATAAATCAATAACAAAACATAGTTTCAAAACTAAGTTATATCATTCCTCTAGATAAGGAATTTAGTTCAAAACTAAAACTGGAAAACTCATAGACAAACTCTTGTTCATGGGTAAAATAAAAAATGAAAGAAATAAAACTTTAAGAATCAAAGAAAGAATCCATTCTCTATGTCCAGTGTTCGATGCATTCAATCGCATTCTTTTAGTCTTTTTTTCTTCCAAAAGTCCCTTCCTTGAAGCCAGAAATCTCTTCTTATATCTCCCCCAAAAAAGAAGCAAGCAGTCTCGTGACTAAGAAGAACCCTAATCTGTTTTCCCTTCGGCTAGCACTATGGCGTAATGTATCTGGTGCTGCAATGCCAACTCATCTTTTTTCCACACAAAATCCTATTGTCTGCAGGTTGGCGTTGCAGCGCCAACTCAGTGGTGTTGAGGCACCACTTTTAAAAATTCAGCTTTTTTTTGTGCTTCTTTTTTTTTTCTTAAACCTTTTGGAATTTCTATCATTAGTCACATTCTCTAGTTTCCTACAAAATGAAAATGAAACACATAAATAGCAATAGAAAATGCTTGAAGACCAACAAAATATTAAGTCAAATGTATTCGAATTGTTGGTTTAAAACCAACTCAACATCAGGTACTATTCTAACACAATTTACTATGTCAGACAGGAGTTCAATGATTTTAATGCCTTTTACTCCCCTTTATAATTC
>CM033107.1:13936582-14103862 GCA_019321725.1 Paulownia fortunei | reverse complement strand
TGTGTCCCACTAGTGTCCAGCACTTTCTCGAAGCATAAAAGATGCACACATCACTTTCTCTTTTTCAGAAACTCTGCTATAAAGAAATATATTCTCCAGAGTTCTCAATCAGTCTTCTACAGTTGTGGGATCTAATGCGACTTCAAATGTTGGTGGGTTTAGTTTTTTGAATCTTTCTCCAACTATCTCTCTTTGTTCTGCATGAGGTTGTGACTGATTCATTTCACCCCTTGGTTTTCCACCCATATCCCTCTGTTGGATGAGTTGTTGGATTTATTCTGACTATTGCTCAACAAGTTCTGTAAACCGAACATTTTCGTTCTAAAAATCATAAAGTGCATGCAAGTTCTCAACAAATACTATGTTCATGTCTATGTTCATATCTTCAAACATGTTCATGCACTGTAGTTGCATATGAATATTCAAACATGTTCATGCACTGTAGTACACCTCTTCAAACATCACGTCACAAATAGTATAGATATTCCAAGAAATACTATGTTCATGCACTGTAGTTGCAAATAGATTTTTACTTACCTTACACTGGTTCATGTCTAGGTTAATTAGTGTTCCTCCCCAACCTTAGGTATGGAATAATCTGTAAAAATATATTATATGAGTCAAAATCGTTAATTGGCAATTTTACTACTCCTAATATCGTACAAACACCTTGAATCTTAAATTAACTAGGTAACAATCAAACATTGCAACTTAGAAGCTAAAACTTTATGAAATATCCTAAGTACCTTAATTTCCCATCTTAATGTGTGCTAAGATCACCTAATTGATGGGCTATAACTCGTATAACAAGTCCCTAAATAATAAAAATCAATTACACCATAGATATGTTCAAACATGTTAACAAGTAAAATGGGACAGATTTCCACCTTCTAATTTCCTGGCTGCCACATTTGGTTTCATAGACATTTTGACATCCTTAGGCATATTTATTCACCCTCAAATTTTTACCACACTTAGATGACATGTATAAAAATATAACCATGCCTTAAAGTTTCCAAAACTCACGGGTCTAGGTTCCCTAATTCAGTCCCCTTCACAGCACACCAAAACAGATTTTCTTACTTTGGCAGTTTTGAGTGTTTCTTCAATATCATGCCCTATTTCCATTTCTAACCGATGAAAAATTATCCAATACTCCTAAATCATATATTAACATGTATATTATGATACTTATAGGTCTTATTCCACATACCATACACTTTTGAAGTCTAAAACACAAGAGGACAACAGGGTGACAGTTTCTGGCACAAGAGTTTTCTATCAAGTGTTTGCAACCAAAACCCCTTTCTTTGTGCACCAACGCCTATCTAATAATCTTCTAACATATTTATAAATACTATTAAAATATTATTAAGCCATAAAACCTCAAAAGAATCTGAAAACTAAGGCCAAACCTGTAGGTTAAGCGCACCTTGCACAGTTTTATACTTGAACTTGTTTATTTCTCCTCCCCTTTGCTTGTTTTGCCTCCTTTTTTAGTTGGAATAACTTAGGACCTATTTAGAGATCTTTTTATATGTCTTTATAAGCTTAAATGGTGCTGAAAAAGGTTCAAGTCATGGCTGTTAGCTTAAGAGTGAAGAATAGCTTGAGGTGCTAGCTTGAAAAGTCTAAGCATGAGATGGTATAAGCTTGAAGTGGCATATAGTTGTAAAATCTGAGTTTTGCCCTTATCTTGCAGCCCTAATCTTTTGTGTCTCACCTATTTTTATTTGGTTGCCACCTATCTGAGTCACCATTCATTTCCGTAGGTAATTCCTATGTCCGTTCACTAGGTTCTTCATGCGATAAATTACTGATTCTTGCCCGATTGATAAGTTTGTGCTCTGATAATATTACAAACTTATGAACCCAGTTATATAGCATTTAAATTATAGTATTGTATATCTATTTATCCCAAGTATATGATTTAAATATATATATAATATTGAATTCTTGATTGAACCGACTCACTTCTTATAAACTTTTTAGTGACACCGTTCGTAGTCCTAAGGTTACCACGTGTAACCTAGTATATTGATACCTAAATTTCTTCTTATCTCAATACAAAATCAACAACCACTTAGGTTAGAAAATTCAATGGCTAATACCGTGCGAGAGCTTCAAAATTAAGTTTAATATTCAAGAATGCCGTATAAAATTAAATGAATTATGTAATGTTATTATAAATGCAAGTAGCATATAAAATTAGCACGTAATGCATGAATTATATTAGCCAAGTGAGTAGTGTGAGGCTTGGGTATACAAGGGTCGTATGTGTATGGTACTCACAACTGACGCCAAACTCTAAGCCTGACTATTGTGTGATTTTTGGCAGTGACATCCCGATGCCTGTTTACCCTTGTCGATATGGAACTTTCTCATCAACTAGCGCCGCTATGTATCCTTATGGAGTCATGACACCAAACTTTCTTAACCTACTACCTGATTTTTAGAGTTAGTGTCGTGGATCGAAATTGGTCTGGAAAATGTTCTTTAGCTTTTTTCAACTAATTCTTGACCTCTTTCTAAGGCGAATTGAATTTTAGTGTCTTCATTAGAATTATATCCTATCTATTAGATTTCTCTTGAATCAACTTAATATCATATTTGTGGGAAAATTTAAGCCAAAAATACAGAGACTGACATATCAAGGATTTTCACTGGACTATTGACTCTTTAACCTATATTTCCATCTTTCAACTCCATTTCTTCAATTCTCACACCTATACACAAATATCACAAGATAAGTGTGTAAATCTATCCATAATATGAGAAAACATCATGAAAGGTGTTGAAAAACATGTCGAATAATGAGCTTATCAACTACCCCCAAACTTATCTTTTGCTTGTCCTCAACCAAAATTGAAAATCAAACTAAATGTAGGCTCATAATTCAATCTTAAATAACTCAACTTGATCACACAAACATATTGCCTCAACAATTTATACTGCACACAAGTTTAAAAGTTTGTCATAAGCTAATCAACTAATACTACAAACTTATATTTCAACAATATAGTCATGAAGTTTGAATGTGTGTGTGGTGTTAAATTCAAGCTTCATGTATACATTCTTAGTGTGAATTCTACAACTAATGACTCTTATGATCTAAGCAAAGCATTTCTAGGTGTTTCATAGGCTTACTTTCACACCTTCTCCACTAATATAGACACTAACAAGCTTAGATCAAAAGGACTTCAATAAGCTTTTAACGTAAGTACTAGGTATTGGCTTACAAAAAAGGTAAGGATAAACAAAGTAAGAGAACATAAACTGTTGCACATAAAATCTCACTCCTATCCTTTTTTTTCACTCCCCCAATTCTCTTCATTTCTCATTTGGAATCATGTTTTTTTCTTCTTCTTTTCTTTCTTTCTTTTTCAAAATCTTTTTTATCTTTTGCTTTATGAATCCCAAGGCTTCACTTCTTGTTCTTTTGCTTTCAAAAACCCCAAACTTGTTTCTTTGATACTGCAATCAATTTAATTCTCGTCATTCTTGCTCATGTACCCAAATGCATTCACTTTCATGCCAAAAATATTTTCGTATGACCCTTACACAAAATCATGCTCAATATGTCACATTATGTCTCTTAGGTCCAATCAATGGTTTTTCGGGCTACATGGGTTAAGAATAGTTTTCTTACAAGAAACAAAGTCGAATGGTCGTCATTCATAGGCATTGTACATGCCATTCTTTGAAAGAGGCTCAAGCGGGAAAGTAGTGGTAATAATGTGATCATGGTAAGCTTGAAAGGCACAAAGGATTCAAAGATACCTAAATCATCTCCCAATTTGCCACTTATCTAGGATTTAGCTCAAAGTGTAATCAAGCAAGTTCTAGAACACCTTTAATGTCCAAAATAACTCATTGGAAGCAAAATCAAACAATAAGTAGCACACAATTCACAAGATTTTTACACAACGTACTCAATGGAAATTCGTAAATCATGACAAAGATCAACTACACACAAGAATCGCCATGTTATAAAACTAGCAATCTTCCTTTCCTTTGGACTATATACAATATCAATTAAGTTTTATCATAGGCCATTGGTTATGAAGATAAGTTAATCAATTTCAAATGTGAACATACTCATGTTTGTCAACAAAAATATGTTTTCTCTTCAACTTTCATCGCTCAAGATATGTAATTCACACAATTCTTCAATAAAAAAAAATTGGATCAATTTTCACAAAAACATACTGTCCACCCTCAAATGTAAATCAAACATTATCCTCAATGTTTAAAGCAAGAAAAAAGCATAGGGAAAAAGAACTACTCTCTCTCTCTCTCAATTAGAAGTACATCCACAAACATGCGTGTCCTTTGAGGTCCAATGAAAGTCTATACACCACCAAGGAGATAAGAATCTGTAACTAAGAAGAGAGGTGAAAGCAACAAAAGGGAAAACAAAACATAAACAAAGCAAAGTTATAGCTAAACAAAAGAGGCTGCCTAACTCTAGAAAGAGAACATACTTAAAAAACTAACTAAGAGATTATTCAAAAACAAAGGGAAAAGAGCATGGGTTGCCTCCAAAAAAGCATTTGTTTTATAGTCATCAGCCCTACTATCTTCTTTGCTCATCTAGGATCTTAGAATAAGTATTTCTCATGCTAAGCCTTTGCATGCTCTAAGAGTGTAGGTGATCCTTCAGGATAGATAAGGTGAGGTTGATCCAAAATAGCATCTAGGGCTTTGTGTACATCAACAAGAGTATATGCCCTATTACCAAGAATGTTCTTCCAAGCATGGTAAAGATAAAACTATATTTTCCTTATTAAAGATAAAAAAATCTATAGAGCACAAGAATTGATCACCAGTCCAACCATATCCTTTGGTCATCCTCGTAGGCATTACTTTATCTAGTGCATGCTTCCTGAAATTAGATAATGATATTGAATTAATGCTCGCATCTTGATCACATAATTCTATTTCACAATTAGAGTCTCTAATTGAATAAAAGATAATAGAACTCCCTAAATTAGGAAGCACTAGAGGTGGCTTCTCTTACAAGATAGTATTGCACTTTTTAATAGTCTCATGCTCCTGCAATTATTATTGTTGTGAGAGAATGGCCTCCTTATCCACCACAGAGTTTGATACAACCTTGCTCTTCTCTAGGAGTTAATGGCAAGGAACTTTCAATGATGGCTCTTGGGAAGGGCTTGATTGAATTACAACTTGGATTTTTTCCTCTTCAATAATAGGTGTTTTTGTTGTTTCCTATTGTCCACTCTTGCCCAATTCATCAATGCTTAATGGGGATTCTAATTTTCATCACTTGTCAAAATATTAATACTACCATGTTCTTCCCCTACTTCATTTACTGCAAGTGTGTAACATAAATTTTCTAGATTTTTATTAGCTTGAGCATTGTCAGCTCTATAAGTTGGGCTTCCAATCTCTGAAGTGATGTTGATGCATTTTGGAATCTCGCCTCGATGTTGGAAATGAGTTTAGCCGCAAATTCATCCAAACTCAATTTCTACTCTTGAGGTGGGTAAGTGGATTCAGTGTTTGCAAAGAATTGGGCCAGTACTTCTTCAAGAGACTTCTCCGATTGTGGATAAGTAGGTTTAGGCCATGTTAAATTGTGACCATTTTTCCATGAAAAGTTTGGTTGAACTTACCATCTTTGATTATACGTGTTGGAGAAAATAGTGTCATGTTGCTCATTGTAATCTCATATATATTAAGCACGATCGTAATGTGATGTTGCCCATGGATTGGTCTCCTAATATTTTGTTCATGTATAGAACCACCGTACGACTCATGCATTGCAAGGGGTGTATATATGACATTTGCTGAAAGTTTTTCAACAAGATTGGAAAAGGCATCTACTTGGGCAGTCAGTGCAGCAAGAGGGTCTACTTCACAACTTCTGAAAGTCCTCATTGTTATGGCATATTCAGTTAGCCAATAATGTGTGTAAGCTACTATTGCATCTAATGAAGTGCCTCCTACAGAAACAAATGAAACAACCAAAGTAGCCTAGAATAGAATAACAAAAAAGAAAGAAACAAAGCAAAAATAAAGAAAATAAAATGGTTAAACTACAACTAGATAAATTAAGTTCAATATTGCAACAACACACTCCATAGCAATAGCGCCAAAAATATGATATCTTGTGAATTTACACTCTTCTACCACAAGAGCACCGATCACCAAGTAATAAAGTGTATGACAATATAGATTCTAACAATTTTGTTATGCCACCTGGCGCTACGACACTTGTTTTCCCTATTGTGGTGCAAAACTTTCTCGTCAATTGGCCCTATTATGCGGCCTTCTAGAATCATAATGCCAAATTTCCTTATAGTGTTGGCACCGCAGGGCCTATTTTCCATGTCAGGGCGTGAAAACAGTCTATACAACACTATCAACCTTTTTCAACTAATTTTTAACCTCTTTCTAGGGCAAACTGGGTTCTATGTCTGCATAAGAATTATAGCTCTATTTGTTAGATTTCTCTATCCACTTGATCAACATATATCACATTTGTGGGGAAAATTAGTCCAAAATACAGAGACTGCCATATTAGGAAATTTTAGTGCACTGCTGACTCTTTAACCTATTTTTCCATCTTTCAACTCCATTTCTTCAATTCTCACACTTACACACAAATACCATAAGATAAGTGCACAAATCTATCTATAATATGAGAAAACATCCTATTTTGTGCTATGAATTATGAGCTAATTAGTATCGTTATGTAATGTTCAATTATCTCCTACATAGCTAATAACAAGCATCTTACATTAATATGCATATAATTAATATACATTATCGAATTAGGGAATACAAATAGCATGATTGCATGAAATTGAATAATTATTACTATATGCTCCAGTTATGCTTTAACATGCATTACTATAAGAAATATATGATCAAACTTTTATTTCTTGATTTAACATACTCCTTAACTACCTATTTGCAGTGAAAAGCATGGTATCTCGATTAAAGAAAATTGATGTGTTGAATGGATATGAAATGAATTATTTGTATTGTTTCCATACTTGTTACATTCTAAAGTGATTATTTGCCTAAATATTTGCTTGAAATATATCACATTTAGCAAAGAACTAAAAGTATGCAAAATGGTGCAATTTGATTGGTAAGTTGACTAGATTGCATGAAATCATTTTAATCCATATTGCACTTGATTATAACATCTAGGTATCAATTCTTCTCATCTCCTTAGCAAATAAACGTGGCTCTTGGCATGACAAGACACCAAGCATGATGCAACCAATCATCACCCCCCACTTACCTCTCTTTGAAATGTTAAAGAAAACATTTTTATCCATATTTTCTTGTGGAAGCTCCTCAAAAATGTCTATCCCTTCTTCTCCAAAGTTTGTCCCAAATTTCTACACTTTCATACTCATAAAAATTGAATTCAATCCATAGGAATCCATAGAACAAAAACTAGAACAAATTTCCATGCTTTTAAGCTTGAAAATATTAATTTTGGAGTTTAATTCCAATCTAATCAAGGTATATTCTTTTTCAATATTTCTTAAGATGAATTTATGGTATCTTGGATGGTTACATGTTTTAATATCTTTTTGTGTGATTGAAAACTCAAGTGGGATAGACTTGAAGCTAAAACTAAGCTAGTTAAGTTAGTTTTTAGCAAAAAATTATAATTAGAATAGATTATGTGATTTATTAAAAAGATATTGAAAGGTACATGATTTGACTATGTTAGGCCTTTAGCACATCCTACCTTCCAAAGAGATAGACTTTTTCACTTAGCTTAAAGTGGACTTGACGTAAGTTGAAACTTTCATTTGTTGCATCACAAGAATTATATAATGTTGTTCATGTTTCAATGTGATTGTCATTATTTTTCAAGTGATGTAATGTTTGATGCATTCATGGTTCATGAAGCATGATACTACTAAGAGTATAATGAGTTTTATCAAAAGGGGAGTATGGTAGTTGATTGATGGTCGGATAGACAAGGGACGCGGGAGGGACCAACGAACCTAATAAATGGTGGCAAATACTTAAGGTTGAAAAACCAATATAGGAAAACCATAATGAATAAGATAGAATACGGCTAATACCTGAGGTTGAAAGACCAAGTATGGAAACCTTGTATTATTTCTCTTATTGGCCAATCATTTTAAATAGGTTTCGAAAACCATGGTCTATTGCTCTTAAGCAAGTACCACACTTCAAGGGCCCGAAAGAACAATTTTTGAAACAAAGTTATTGAATTGAATAATGCATTTAATGATTTATGAGATTTGCATGTATTATATTTGTTATTGCATCAGTTTCACCTTATTGAGCCTTTAGCTCATTAGATTCTTGTGATGCAAGTGAAAATTATAGGTTTAGAGATTGACTGAGTCTCTAGAGCGACCAGACAGAGATTTGTTCATATAACATGGTTCGAGCTATTTTTATAGCTTATTTTGAAAACTCTATTTTTCTTTTTAATTAAGTTGCTCTGTTATGATTTTGTAAACAAATATGTCAAACTATAGACGGGATAATAGCATCATGTACTCAATTTTGATTTATGTAAATGGTGTGTTTAAAATGAAATGAAATAACAAATGAATTCAAGTTCTTTTCTCATATAACCAAACTGGGGAACTTTTATTAAAACCATAACTCTAGTATTGATAAAATGTTAATATTTCTTGACTTAACTGTATCAACTTATTTAGGCTCTCAGTTAGATTAAGGGGTGTTAAGTTTGTGGTGTCAGAGTGGAGGTTTAGTCATTCCTGTACACAGAAGAAGGCATATGAACATATCTTAGTTGGGAAACTCCATCAACTATTTGTTTATTTGCTTTTATGTTTACTTGATTATATTTCATTTTATGTTATTGTCATGATTATGCATTTATTGATGGCTAATGAATGGAATAAGATTGAGCAATGTATAGCAAGTCATGGTACTAAAAAGGAAGACAATAGATAATCATGAGGGTAATCATACTTTAGTGGATAATTTGACTGGTCTCATTCAACAACAGACTAAAATGCATGGTGAATAGATACAACAATTGCTAGATAAGCAACAAAGAAACCAAGAACATAATCAATGACTTGTAGATAAATGGGTTAAATTATTGGACACTATCTTTGACTATATGCAAATTGACGATGGTGAGAAGGTACTTTGTGCAATTTTCTTGTTGAAGAAATATGCTGGAACCTGGTGGGTGGGAGCTAAGCTTGCAGAGAATATGAAAAAGTTAACTTGGCAGAGGTTTAAGATAATCTTTTATGGTAAGTATTTCATTGGGGATACTAGGTCACTCAAAGTAAAAGAATTCCTAGAGTTAAAACAATGAGAGATGTCTGTATGTGATTACGTGAGAAAATTTGAAAAGAGTTGCAAGTATGTGCCATACATCGCCCGAGACAACAATTAGAAGATAGATCATTTCCTAAGGGGCCTTAATCTTGAAATTAGAAGAGATGTGAGAATATCCTCAACAATAGAATTTATGAAATTAGTGGACAAGGCTTTGATGGATGACTTAGATGAGATATAAATTGAGAATTCCCATCAACAAAATAAGCAAGTATTTACTCCGAACCAATGGAAGAAAGGAGAGAAAAAATCAAACCAAGGGAATGAAAAACGTCCTAGAGTTGGGTAGACTTCTAATGCAGTTGAAAGGCCTAAATGTGCTAAGTGTGGGAAGAATCATTTTCGGGAATGCTTTCATAGTACTAGTCATTTCTATAAGTGTAAGAAGCCTGGACATAGAGCAAAGGATTGCCCAATAATGTAAGGAAGAGTTGAGGGAGAGTATATGCAATGACACAAGAACAAGCTGATGCAGATGCTTCTGTAGTCACAGGTACTATTTTAATTTTTGGGATACCTGCAATTATATTGATACATTTAAGAAGAAAATTGGGCATTACGCCAAATTTATTAAAAGTAAGGTACAGTGTGATATTTCGATCTTGGGAGAAAATGGATTCCAACAAAATGTTGAGGGCCTACTCTATTCAGATTAGTGATAGGACACTCCATGTGGATCTCATTATTTTACTAATGCCAGGTTTTGAGGTTATTTTAGGTATGGATTGACTTACCAAATATCATGCAACAATTGATTGTAACAAGAAAATTGTGATTTTTCAACCACTTGGGGAAGAACAGTTTATGTTTAGTGGTACTTTATTCTCAGAGCCCTTACCAATTATAACTGCTTTGAAAGCTCAAAAGATGTTGAATAAAAGTTGTGTTAGATATTTGGCAAGTGTTCTGGACACTTCGGTCGAAGCACAATTGAAGCTAAAAAATATAGATGTGGTTCAATAATTTCTTAAGGTATTTTGAGATGATTTACCGATACTGCCACTGGATCGAGAGATTGAATTTGTGATTGAATTTGTGATTGATGTTATGACAGGGACTACCCCTATTTCTAAAGCACCATATCGAATAACACCAACAGAGTTGAAAGAGTTAAAAGTTCAATTGCAAAACATGCTTGATAAGGGTTTCATTCACCCTAGTTATTCTCCTTTGGGAGCACCTGTGCTGTTTGTGAAAAAGAAGGATGGAACACTGCGATTGTGCATTGATTATAGAGAGTTGAATAAAGTAACAATCAAGAATAAGTATCCACTTCGAAGAATAGATGATTTGTTTGATCAATTACAAGGAGCATCAATATTTTTTAAGATTGATTTGCACTTTTGGTATCATCAATTAAAGATCAAGGAAGAAAACATACAAAAGACTGCATTCCGAACAAGGTATGGACATTATAAATTTCTAGTGATGCCTTTTGGCTTAATTAATGCCAGAGCTTTTATGGATCTAATGAATAGGGTGTTCAAGCAATTTACTGATAAATTTGTGATTGTATTATTGATGACATCCTAATTTATTCATAAGATAAAGAAGAGCACAAGGAACATTTGAAAATTGGGTTACAAGTTCTTAAGTAAAAACAGTTGTATGGTAAATTCAAGAAGTGCAATTTTTTGCTTGAGCAAGTGGCATTACTAGATCTGTAGTATCCAAGCATGGTATTTTCGTTGATCCAGGCAAGGTAGAAGTTGTCAATAAATGACTAACACCGACAAATGTATCAGAAATAAGGAGTTTCTTGGGGTTAGTAAGGTACTATCTATGATTTGTTCAGGGGTTCTCAAAGATAGCAACTCCATTGACAATAATGACATGAAAGAATATAAAGTTCTTGTGAATCGATGCTTGTGAAAGAAGTTTTGAAGAATTAAAACATAAATTGACTACAGCTCCGGTTCTTACCATTCCAATAGAAACTGGTGGATTTATGGTGTATAGTGACACTTCAAATAATGGTTTAGGTGTTTTGATGAGAAATGGGAATGTTATTACCTATGCTTTAAGGTAATTGAAAAAGTATGAAAAGAATTACCCAACCCATGATTTTGAACTTGCTACTGTGGTTTTTGCTTTGAAAATTCAGAGACATTATTTATATGGTGAAAAGTATGATATTTACATAGATCATAAAAGTTTGAAGTACTTCTTTATCCAAAAGGATCTGAATATGAGACAACAAAGATGGTTAGAACTTGTGAAGGATTATGATTGTGTTATCAACTATCATCCAGGTAAAGTGAATATGGTTGCAGATGTACTGAGTAGAAAATCTACATCTTTTCTTTTTGTCATACAAAAGTCAATATTACTGGGTTTGCAGAGATTGGAGCTTGAAATTATACCTAGAGGAAAAATGTATTCATTATCAACCTTACTGTTGAAACCTGCACTTCAAGATAGAATTAAACAAGGTGAAAAAGTGGACATGTATTTGTGTAGATTGAAAAGAAAGATTGATGTCGGAAAGAGGCCAGACTTCTCTACTACTCATGATGGAATTATTGGATATAAAGGGAGACTGTGCATGCCGTTTGACAAGGCCATGAAAGGAGACATTTTAGAAAAAGCTCATACTACTCTTTACTTAGTACACACAGGTAGCACAAAATGTATAAACACTTACAACAACATTATTGGTGGCCTAACATGAAGAGAGATATGGCAAAATTTGTGGATGAATGTCTAACTTGTCACCAAGTTAAGATTAAACATCAAAGACCATCAGGGTTGTTGAAGCCTTTGTTGATTCCATAATGGAAATGGGAGCACATTACAATAGACTTTGTGCTTGGATTACCTAGAACTCAAAAACGGTATAATTCCATATGGCTGAATATTGATAGATTAACCAAATCATCTCATTTTCTTCCAATGAAATTCACGTATAATATGGACCAGTATGCTCATTAATATATTATAGAGATAGTCAGGTTACATGGAGTACCAGTTTCAATAATGTCCGATAGAGATCCTAAGTTTACATCTACATTTTGGAAAAGCTTACATAGTGCTATGGGAACAAAACTTGCATTTAGTACAGCATTTTATCCACAAAGTGATAGATGATCAGAGAGGGTTATTCAAATATTAGAGGATATGTTAAGACCTTGTATGCCAGATTTTCAAGGGAGTTGGAATGCGAAGCTTCCATTAGTGGAGCTTACTTATAATAATAGCTACCAATTAACAATTTGAATGGTACCTTATCAATATTGTATAGAAGGAAATGTAGATCTCCAGTTCATTGGAATGAAGTTGGAGAATGAAGCCTACTTGGTTTGGAAATAGTTCAACGTACTACTAAGGTAATGGAGAAGATATAAGAGAGAATGAAAATTGTGCAAAGTAGAGAGAAATTTATGCAGATAAATTGGAGAAAAGATCTAGAGTTTACCATTGGGGATCCTATATTTTTAAAAGTATCTCCCATGAAAGGTGTCATGAGATTTGGAAAGAATGGAAAACTCAGCCCAAGTTATGTGGGCCTGTTCAAGATTCTTGAAAGAGTTGGTGATAAATCTTATAAAATGGTCTTACCTCTGTCATTATCTAGTGTTCACAATATTTTCCATGTGTCTATGTTGAGAAAGTATATTTCAAACCCCTCTCATATCTTGAGTTATGAACTATTGGAATTGACTTCTGATTTAGCTTATGAAGAAAAACCAGTGCAAATTCTGGATTGAAAAAAAACAAATTAAGAATGAAAAAAATTCAACTTGTTAAAGTATTATGGAGGAATCATTTTGTAGAAGAGGCCACTTGGGAAAGAGAAGAAGAAATGCAGAGCAAGTATCCAGAATTATTTGATACATTAAATTTTGAGGATGAATTTTTTGTAAGGAATGAAGGATTGTAATGCCCAATTATCTCCTAGATAGTCAATAATAAGCATGTTGCATTAATATACATCTAGTCAGTACGCATTATCAGATTATTGCATACAAATAGCATGATTACACGAACATGAATAATTGTTACTATAGCTCTAGTTATGCTTTAACATGCATTAGTACATGAAATATGAGATCAAACTTTTATTTCTTGATTTAACATACTCCTTAACTACCTTTTTGTAGTGAAAAGCTCAGTATCTCAGTTAAGGAAGATTAATGTGCTAAATGGCCATGAAATGAGTTATTTGTATTACTCCATACTTGTTATATTTTAAAGTGATTATTTGCCTAAATATTTAGTTGAAATATGTCACATTTGGCTAAGAACTAAAAGTATGCAAAATGGTGCAATTTGATTGATAGGTTGACTAGGTTGCATGAAATCATTATAAAATGCATTGCAATTGATCATAACATCTAAGCATCAATTCTTGTCATCTCTTTGGCTTATAAACGTTGCTCTTGGCATGAGAAGACACCAAGCATGATGCAACCAATCATCACTGTGATACTCGAACCTCTCACAACTCACTTGGCCAATGTGATTCATGCATTACATGCTACTTATATGTTAATTTGCATTAACATTTACATGGTATCTTATATAGCATTCTTAATCGTTAGACCTCTAATGCTATCACATGATATAAGTGGTTGAGATCTTATAACCTAATTAAGAAATTCTTTATTTAAATAAGAAAAAGAATAGATTGGTCGATATATTGGATATTCATAGGTTATATGTTATAATTTTAGAAGTGTTAAAGGTGTTACTAGTAAGTTTATATGATTCGATTTAATTAGATCGAGGTGTTATAAAAGTATACATCCATGGATTAACATACTTGGGATATTGGACATGATATAATGTGATTTAAGTGTCATAATACAAGGTCCATATGTGCATATGATTTTAGAAATGCAAACTAGACAATCATTTAAGAATCAGATGTCAATCGGTTTGGAGATCGAATGAACGGACATAGGAATTACCTATGGTAATGAATGGTGACTAAGATAGGTTACAACCAAATAAGAATATGTGAGACACACAAGATTAGAGTTGCAAGATAAGGGAGAAAATTAGATTATACCATTACACGCCACCTCAAGCTTTGGCACCTCATGCTTTCTTATTAAGCTTAAGCTAACATCTCAAGCTAACACCTCAAACCCTTCACCCTTAGGCCACGACCAGACCTTCATTTCAGCCATTTTCATCTTCCAAACACACACCTTAAGGTATCCAACTGCTCCAAATTGATTCCAATTTGAAATAAAAGCAAGAAAAGCAAAGGAGAAGTGATTACCATCAAGTTTAACCTCAAAATTTGCATAGGTAACACTTATCTATGGTTTTGCTTTTGGTTTTCAGATTATTATGAATGGTTTTATTGTTTACTAAGCTTTCAATATCTATTATAAAAGTGTTAGGAAGTTTTTAGTTAGAATTTGGTGCACAAAGAAAAGGTTTTTGATGACAAACACTTAATAGGAAATACTTGTGGCAGAAACTATCACCTTACTGTTTTCTTGTGTTTTAGGCTTCAAAAGTGTATGGTATGTTGAATAAAACATATAATTATCATCGTATACATGTTTATATATAGGTTAAGAGTATTGGAATAAATTTTCATCGGTTAGAAATTGAAATAGGGCATGATATTGAAGAGATGCTCAAAACTGTCACCATCGAATTTCATATTCTGTCGTATGTGAAGTGGACTAGTTTTACAGGATTAAATCCATTAGTTTTGGCAAGGACATGACCTACTTGTCTCTTTTTATATGTTATATAAGTGTGGTGAAAATTTGGGAATGATTTAATATACGTAAGGGTGCCAAAACCATTAAATGTCATAAAGTGCGTAAAACTGTCATGGTAGGAAAAATCTGTTTTAGTATGCTGTGAAAGGAGCTGAAATCCTTCCACTTTTCTTGGCTTTTCTTCAAACAAAACCTAAAATTCCTTCCACTTTTCTTGGCCTTTCAAAAGAAACCTGAAATCATTCCCCTTTTCTTGGCTTTTTCTCCTTTTTCTCTCCACCAATTTAGTGTATCCACTAGAGCATCACATGGGTAATAATGTATAGGTGTATCTAATGTGTATATCTCATAAAAAATGCCAAAATTCGTGATCCATTGCCACTTGTCGCCAAAATAATGCATCAGTGTCTTTTTTGTTGGAAGGACAGTGCCTGGGCACGGAATAATGGCACCTCTGTGTATTTTATCTTGGAAGCCTCGGACGGTGCCTAGGCGCTCTGTTTTAGCACCTAGGCACCGGGCATTCTGTTCTGGCAGCCTCATTTCAACACTTTGACACTGTTCAACCCATTTCAACTACTTTTAGACCTTCTTTTATGCTGAGTTGGATTTCGTTATCTTCTAATCAATTGTAGATCTGTGTCTTAGATTTCTATGGGCACTTCAAGAAACTAAATAGGACATCTTTGGAGAGAGTTATGCCTAAAATGCCATAATGTGTCATACCAAAAAAGTTTAATCCAGTGCTGACCATTGAACTCGATGTTTCTTATTGAAATAAAGCGAATTGGATTTTGTGGTAAACACAAAAGTTGTAGGTACATCTCTTATATTTCTATTGGATCAAGAATTAAGTTTATATAAAATTAGGTCAAAGAGTTATGAGTGAAATACAAAAACTGCCATCAGTAGCACCACAACTCGAATTCTTCAACATTTCAACCAAGTTTTTGATTTCTTTCCATTTTCTTATCTTATTGTCATTACCTACAATATTTCAAGCTAAATGCATAAAAAGTAACAAAAACACTTGAAAACAAACTAAATGTTAATCAAAAGGCATATGAATTATTGGAATAAATCCAACTTATCAAATACCCCCAAACTTTACATTTTACTCATCCTCGAGGAAAACTCAAAATCGAACAAGCATAGGCTCGTACTTTGATAATGAATTACTAAACTTGATCAACCAATTCAAATGCCCCATCAATGAATTAGTCACAAAGGTAGTCAAATGACACTACAAAACTTGTGCTTCATCAATCTAGTCATGAATTCAAAACATGTGTGTGTGAAGTGCCAAGCTCAAGTTCCATGCATGCATTTTCGGTATGAATTTTACAATCAATGATTCTCATGATCTAAGCAAAGAAGTTCTAGGTGTTCCATAGGCTTGCTTTTCATACAAATTCTCTGCTAATATAGACATTTGCAAAATTGGATCAAAAGGACTTCAATAAGCTTGTAACGTAAGGCCTAGGTATTGGCTTACAAAGAAAGGTAGAGATAAACAACGTAAGAGAGCATAAAGCATTACACATAGAATCTCATTTTCCTCCTTTCTTTTCTTTTTCTCAATTCTCTTCTGTTTTTTTTTCTTTTTGGGATTCTTTTCTTTTCTTTTTCAACAACTTTTTTATTTTTTTTTTATTTTTTATTTTTTTATGAATCGCAATGCTTCATTTCTTATTCATTTCCTTTCACAACCCCCAAATTTGTTTCTTTTCATCGACATGAGTTGTGATGTATTTCTTGCATATTTTTCATGCTCATACCCCTAAATACATTCGTCCATGCCCTCAACATGTCTCCATATAACCCTTTAATAAGATTGTGCACAAAATGTCACACCTTAAGCTCTCTTAGGGACAATCATTGGTTTTTCGGGTTGTAAAGGATAGGTATAGTGAGCTTCAAGAAATAAAGTCGAATGGTGGTCATTCTTATGCATTGCACATGTCATTCTTTGAAAAGAGCTCAAAGGGGTAACTAGTGAATAAAAGTGTATTCATGGTAGGCTTGAAAGGCACAAACGAGTCAAAAATGGCCTAAATCATTTCCAAGTTTGTAATTATCTAGAATTTCGCCTCAAAGAGTGATCAAGCAAGTTCTGGAACACTACAAAATGATCAATACAACTCATTGGAAGCAAAATTCAACACCAAGTAGCATGCAATTCACAAGATTTCGACACAACGTGCTCAATGAAAAGTCATCATTCATGACAAGAATCAATTACACACAAGAATTGCCATATCACAAGACCAGCAATTTTTCTTTCATCTAGACTTTATACAATATCAATTAGGTATCATCATAGGCAATCAGTAATTAAGTTATTCATTCAATCACAAAACATGAACTTAACTAAGTTTCCCAACAAAGCATGCTTTCTCTTGGACTCTCATCACAAAACATGGGTAATTTAAATTAAAAAAATTGGCTCAATTTTTCACATAAAGCTCAAACACACAAAATACAAATCCTACCCCCAACTTTAAAATTAATATTGTCCTCAATATTTAAAGAATTAAAGCACATAAGAGGTGGAAATAAGAAACTCTCCTTTCCAATAGATGATGCACCTGGAGTTCATAGGAGATCCACACTTATCACCATGTCGACATCCACCTACACAAGAAAAAAAAGCATCAAAGCTTATGGGCAAAAGCAATGAAAGTGAGAACACAAACCTAAATAAAGAAATACAATAGCTAAACATGTATAAATCTAAAAAGCGAATATATTTCAAAAACTAACTAAAAAATTATTAAAAAGCAAAGGAAAAAAGACTTGGGTGGCCTCCCAAGAAGCACTTGGTTTATAGTCTTTAGCTAGACTATCTTCTTAACTCATCCCGGATCTAAAAATAAGTGTTTATCATGCCACATCTTTGTGTGCTCTAAGAGTGTAGGTGATCCTTCCAGATAGGCAAGACGAGGATGATCCGGAGTAACATCAAAGGCCTTTAGGACATCAATAATTGTAGCCCCTATTACTGCGAATAGCCTTCCAAACATGGTGAAGATGTACCTATCTTTTTCCATATTAAAAATGATAAAATCTGTAGAGCACAAGAATTGGTCACCATTCTCAAGTATATCTTGAGTCACCTTCATCTAGTGCATGTTTTCTGAAATTAAACAATGAAATTGAATTAGTGCTTACATCTAGATCACATAATGCTATTTCAAAGTTAGGAGTAGATTTTAGCTTCTCAGACCCTATTTGTTCATTTGATTGTCTTTTTTCTTCCTTTGGGTGTTTCTCCATAGAACTTTCACTCGAAGTGTCTGCCATTGGCTCATCAACTTGTGAACTTTTTATTTCTAGCTCCTTAATTTCGGTTCTACTTAGAAGTTGGATAGCTTTGCAATGCTTTCTTTGATTGATTTCCGCGTCACTTGGAAAATTTCCTTTAGGTTTTTGAGCATTAATTTCAATAGCAAGCTATCCAATTTGAGTCTCCATTGATTTAATTGAAGCTCCTAGCTGCCCCAATTGAGTATCAATGTTGTCTATCTTTGCTTCATTCTTATTCAATCAGGCTCTTGTTTCACCAATGAAAGTGCATAGCAACTCCTCCAATGATGCCTTTTTCTCAACTTTGGTTACCATAAATGAAGTGCTATTAGATGCCATGGAATCCATTCATTGAGAAGCTCCATTAGAAGTCCAAGCTGCAAATTGGTTGGAAAGAAAAGAAATTCTACAGCTAATTGTGTAAATGGATCTACCTCAAGAACACCGGCAATTTTTTCAATGGAAGATCTCTTGGAAGGCCAATGATAACTATTAGTAGCCATCGCCTCAAGACTCCTAGCCTTATACATACAAATATATATAACCCAATGCAAGGCAAGACCACATCAAAATATGGAAAGAAAATAAAAACAATCTAAATTAAAATTAAGACAAAGTCATTACAATATTAATGCAATTATGATAAAACAATCCCCGACAACGGTGTCAACCAAAAACTTGTTCATGATTTATTTTGCAAACCGCAAGTGCACGGTGTCAAGTTTTAATACAATGGTGAGTTGAGTTGAGTATCCACAGGGATTGTAATCAAAAGTTGCATTAAGTACCGTAGTTCAAATAGTCCTAATTTTATCTAGAAGATCGAATGATGATTGAAAAACCAAGTAAAGTAAGATAAAAATGCAAAGACAATAGTGGAGTTTTTAGAAACAATATAACAAATACCTTATAAGCAAGATATTCTAGAGGAATGACTTATCTAATTATCACATATGTTCTTCCTTCCAAAATATACCAATTCAAGTCAACAACACATGTAAGTTAGAAATTCCTAAGCTCATCAATTCCCTCTCTCAAGTGCCGAATTGATGAATACAAAATAAGATCAAATAAGGTTACATCATCCTCTAGAAAGAAATGTTTAGTTCACTCTAGATGAATACAACTTCAAGAAATAAATAAGAAAGAACATGGAAATTATTCACTAATTTGTGAAGTGGAAGGAATGGTTGAAGCTCTCATTGTCTCCAAGAATGGCTGCCTTTGGTTCCAAGAACCAATCCTCCCTCTTGTCCAAAAAATTGAGTGAATATTTATCTCTAACAACCTCTCCCTCTCTTGTTGATGTTGATCTTCCCTTTTTAAATTTCTCCCCAATGATTCTTTCCCCAAGAGTCTTCCAAAAGAAACCTAAAATCCTTCCACTTTTCTTGCCTTTTCTTCAAAAGAAACCTAAAATTCCTTCCACTTTTCTTGGCTTTTCAAAAGAAACCTAAAATCATTCCCCTGTTCTTGGCTTTTTCTCCTTTTTCTCTCCACCAATTTAGTGTATCTACTAGAGCATCACATGGGCAATGATGTATAGGTGTATCTAATGTGAATATCTCATAAAAAATGCCAAAATTCGTGATCCATTGCCACTTGTTGCCAAAATAATGCATCAACATCTTTTTTGTTGGAAGTGCAGCACCTAGGCACAGAATAACGGCATCTAGGCACTGTGTATTCTATCTTGGAAGCCTCGGACGGTGCCTAGGCACCGAGCATTCTGTCCTGACAGCTTCATTTCAGCACTTTGACACTGTTCAACCCATTGCAACTGATTTTGGACCTCCTTTTAGGTTGAATTGGATTTTGTTGTCTTGTAATGAATTGTAGATCTATGTCTTGGATTTCTATTAGAACCTGAATCAACTAAATAGGACATCTTTGGAGATATTTATGCCTGGAATATCAAGATGTGTCATACCAGAAAAGTTTAGTCCAGTGCTGACCATTGAACTTGATGTTTCTCATTGAAATCGAATGAATTAGATTTTGTGATAAATATAAAAGTTGTAGGTATATCTCTTTGAATTCCATTAGATTAAGAATCAAGTTTATATGAAATTGGGGCCAAGCGTTATGAGTAAAATACAAAAACTGCCATCAGTAGCACCACAACTCGAATTCTTCAACATTTCAACCAAGTTTTTTATTTTTTTCCATTTTCTTCTCTTATTGTCATTACCTACAAGATTTCAAACTAAATGCATAAAAAGCAAAAAAAACACTTGAAAACAAACTAAATGTTAATCAAAAGACATATGAATTATTGGTATAAAACCAACTTATCAATAGCTGACTACAGTTAGACGATTGCAATAAACACCCTGTCCATGGAAAAGGTGCATTTAAGGGTTATGTCAAAGAATATTTAGAGTTTATAATCTGCAAGCAATGTCTTCTTTGATCAGTAGTAAGTTCTGGCTAGTTTGTCTCTTTCTAATAATAGGGAACAAGTAAAAGTTAAATTTGATCTAATCACTGTGAATAGACTTTCTTAAATGATGTTTTCTATGTTGAGATTTTTGATAAATGGCTAGTTGTTGCTAGGCTAATTTCTTGTGTCTTATGGATGAGTCTAGTTTTAAAAAGGGTTTCAGGCTCTTAATATAACCAAGATCAAAACAAAGGCAAGAAATAAAAGGAGACTAGAGATAAATCTAAGAAAAACAAACCTAACCACTGAATGAAGAGAAACGGAATAAAGTTAGAAGTGTTATAGTAGCCATATTGTTAGTTTATTTCACTCTTCAATGCATTGAGTTGAAAAATATCACTTAATAATGCTTCTATAAGTGCTCTTTACACATGAAGCACTATGTTACTAAGTCTTATCCTATTTGGATTATAGAGTTATAGTACCTAGATATTGAGAGGCATTTGTGGAACTTTGTCAAGTTCACTTTGGTACAAGGTGCATATATAAGGAATTAAATTGAAATCAAATGCAAAGAAGATTGGTACTTGCATGTTCGAATTGCAAGATGGCCATACTATTTTCTACATAGTATCCAATGTACAGAATCTATATAACTTATTTTTTACAATTGCTCTTCTAAGATTTTTTCTTTTGCTTAAATTTGAGTTGTGGCTTAGTTAGTATATGCTAAAAGATACTTATTTTGGTACTACGTTGTTGAATAGTTAGCGGTGATGAATTATGACCAAGGTTTAATTACTACATTGATTATTTTTATTAAAATTAATGTCTGTTTTTCAGTAATGTAAACAATAATGTTGATCAGGTCCTAATGGATAAGAAACATAAACTAGTAAGAGAAAACTCAATGAGTTTATATCTTACAGTTGATTTTCAACTTGTACTATAAGTTTTCCTTGGAGCCATTTAAAAAGCTATAGAGTTAAGTTGTCTTTGTTATTAATTCTTATAGATTTATTTGATCAGATTAATGAGAAGGTTTTGAAGGCATGGAGTTTCATACTTGATTACATTTATAAAATATTGATTTGCCTTGATCATATCTATTTGATATCTCATAATTAGAAATACTAGAGTATTTTAGAATATGGGAAAGAGAATCAAATTGATATAACTCCGAGATTAGATCTAAGGCATGAATGATTTTTCGATCATTTAGATGATCTATGTAATGAAGAAAGAGTTACAAAGTAATTGATTATTCGTTACACGCCAGCACTGAATGGTGTTTTCAAGAAAAAGGAATATAAAATCATTTTGATATAACAAGGTCCAAAAAGACTTAAGTTAACTTGTTGATTTATTTTTTTTGCAAAGATCTTTTGGTTTTGTAATTGATTATTCCTAACACGCATGCATAGAATGGTGTTTTCAAGAAAGGAATATAAAATTACTTTGATATAACAAGATACAAAAAGACTTAACTCAGCTTGTTGAATTTTTTTACATAGATCTTTTAGTTAACTAGATTCTACATCTGATTAGAAAACCTTCATGATTGATACTTCCATTCCATAAAAGCTTTGGACAGGTAGAAGATTTATCCTAAGCTATCTTAGATATTGAGATTGATTGTCTCTTTACATAAAACTTTCAAAGTGATTTGAAAGTTAGATTTTAAAGACAATAAATGTACATATAAAAGATACACCAAATAGCCTAAGAGGTATATGTTCATAAGTGAACAAGGTGATGGAATAGTGATTTGCATTAGATAACAGAATATCACATTTTTTTAGAGTGATTTTCCTAAGATAGAAAAACTTAAAATATTAAATCTTGCTTAAGTTAAATGATTCGAATGGCTGCTATGTACTTGATAAATCACATATGATGCAAAATAGTTATTGCTTCCCAAATTTCAGTGGGAGCAATTTTGTCTATATGATCAACTTTTCTCACTTATGGTGTAAAAATATTTATTGTTTCACATTTTGAGTGGAAGTAATTTTATCCAAGTGATCAAGATGGAATACTCT
The DNA here is from genome assembly GCA_019321725.1 of Paulownia fortunei. Lineage (NCBI taxonomy): Eukaryota > Viridiplantae > Streptophyta > Magnoliopsida > Lamiales > Paulowniaceae > Paulownia > Paulownia fortunei. The sequence continues at coordinate 14,081,096 of CM033107.1, read as the reverse complement.
CCAAAAGATTATATAGAGTCTAATATTGTGAGACTCTATCAGGTCTTACAAAGGACAATAGAATTAAAACAATGGAAGAATACTATGCAACTATAAGATCTGTTAGTCTGTGTGGTAGCAATAACTCTTGTGGAAAAATTTTGGGGAGATAATTATTAGCTTGTGTGGCAGTAATTATTCTCATGACGAAGCCACAACTAAAATGTGGTATTTGGGTTGTTGCAATGTTCAATGACTTGAGTTCAAGTGTTTCTTTAAGCTATAACCTTTTAGCATAATGGCAAATGCTCGATTCAACAAATTACACCAATTTTGGATTTTGGTTAAAATTTGGAACAAGGCTATATGGAACTAATATGTTCTCAACATCTAGCCTAAGGTTGGTATGGTTATTATGAGGCGTAAAGTTCATCTAGTGGTCAAAAAGTTATCTTTTTTAAGATAAACCTTTTCATTGATGGTGATATATATACCTCTTTGTATTTTCTTAGCTATTATGGATATTTGAAATTTTGAATTTACATCAAATAGACTAAAGACTACATTCTCAAAGGAGAATTAGATGATTTCTCCACATCGAATGATATAAAGAAACCTATATGGAATGCTTGGAAGATTCCATAGTAGAAGGCCATAAAGATAAAAGTTTGTGAACTTAAAATCTTCATGGCCTGAGGCAGCCTTCTAGAGCAAGGTACAAGAGATCTCATAAAGCAGTGATCTCATGCAATTTCATATAATGCCTCATACAGAACTATCCCAAGTAGCCTTATAACTGTAGTTATAAGAAATTCCACCCAAGGAAAAATTTTCTCAATTGACATCAATAATCTAATGCACAATCTCTAAGCATATCTTGCAAAGTCTAATTTATTTGTCCTGGTTGCCCATTGATGCATGGATGATCACAATACTAAAATATAATTTTGTTCCCAATACCTGATGTAAGATCTTCTACGAAGTGGACAAAGACCTTAAATCTACATCAGAGCTAATAGACACTAATAAACCATAAAGTCTAATTACTTTCTATACATTTATCTTTCCATAGATTTCCATGAAATACCTAGGGTAAATTGAGAAAGAATGAGCATATTCAGTTAACCTATGAACAATAACTCAATTCCATTATCATATACAAAATTCATGAATGCTTTTCCATTTCCACCGGAAAATAAAATTGAAACTAAATCATTCCTACATATGCACTTGTACATTTATCCCCTTTTTATGGCAAACCAAATACTAACAATATATCCCATAATAGCTCATCCAGTATCCGATATCTATACATATTATTGAGATCACAAACATCATTCATACCACTAAATAAAACAAATAAATAGGTACACGATCATCACCTAAAACTTAGTCTTTCAATTTCGTATCCCTCATTTTCACATCTATCTCTTATTAAGTGATTATAATCACTTATCACAAAAATCTATTTAAGTGCCTTTTCTGCCTTTCATCTTAATGTTAACCTTTCATTGACCTTATTTTGAGCATTTGAAATTGGATCAATCAAAATCAATCTTACCAAAATATTAATAAACAGATAATTCACCATTTACTCTAATTCATCCTCTATACAACCCTCAATTCTCGTAATAGTTTATGATGTAAATTTGTATGAATATTAGTCTATTGAGATATTTCATTCAAATAACATTTGTAGTTAGATAGAGATATGTTTGGGGTCAATTCATTGATGATATCTTAGTGTACAACGAGGAGAAATATGATTGACCTTTCAATATGATCTTGGAAATTCTAAGGAAGTAGAAAATTATTTGTTCAGTTTAGTAAATGCGATCTTTTGGTTATGTAATATAATATTTATTTTTGGAACTTATAATTTTTTTAAAAAGGTGTCCTTGTAACTATTCTAAACTTCGAGATTGTATTGAAATAGGGAAGACCAATAAATGTGATAGAAATGAGAAAAGTTTTATGGGTTAGTGATATTATTATTCCTCCATCGTTTTTACCGCTTTATTTCATCATACATGCAGGTATATGAAATTTGAATGGTTCGCTAAGTGGGAAGAAATCTCTAATTACTTAAAAGAGAATTGATTTGAGCTTCGATAGTGACTCCAACTTTAGATATAAGTTATTTATTGTGTATAATGATGTATCTCATTGTGTTTTGGTATATGTTTGATGTAATATAAAAAAAAAGTTACTCAACACTCTTTGAGTTGAATAGATTATTTATGTAATACTACATGTGACATTACAAAACGGAAGTACTTGAAATGTCTATATACTCAAAAAGAGTTGAACTTGAAGAGAATCATCAAACACATTATTCATCATGTATATCAAAATAATTAAGGCATTAGTCAACCCAATGGCACAATAAGAAATTAATAATTAATTCAAACTTAAAATCAATCCTCAAGATCACAGTAGCTTTTCTTCACTTATCAAATAAACCTTAATATGAAAATCTATACTTATTACAAATTATTACTCAATTTAGTTGTAATAAATAATACATAACCTCAAGATTCATCTTTCTTCTAGGTGAATATGAAGTGGAGCTTGTTATGATAAGCACTAGACCTTAATGCCTTTTCCAATATCATAACAATATCACTAAAGGTTCATCGAATTCCAATAGGTGTAAATGAAAAAACTAAAAGTGAGGTTAGATTTGTTCTTACAACTATATCCCAGATAAAATTAGTTGGTTTGTCAATAGCATGCCCAAAAATTTCTTTTCAACATGTATCAAGAGATTTGAGATCACACAAATGGATTTTTAGTAAAGTTGGTCATTTCTAAAAATTCTATGTGATACCCGAGCCTCTTACTACTCACATGGTCAAATATGATTCATGCATTACGTGTTAATTTTATATGCTAATTGCATTTCTATTGACATTGCATAATTTATTTCATTTTATACGACATTCTTGAATATTAAACTTAATTCTGAAGCTCTTGCCCGGTATTAGTTATTGAATTTTCTAATCTAAGTAGTTGATTTTATATTGAAATAAGAAGAAAATGAGGTCAATCAATATTAGATATAGATGGGATATATAGGTTATAATTTTGGAAGTGTTACTAGTAAGCTTATACGGTTTAATTTGATTTGATCAAGTTATTTCAAAAGTATATATTTGTAAATTAACATACTTGGGATATTAGACATGATATAATGTGATTTAAGTGTCCTATTACAAGGCCCATATATGCATATAATTTTAGAAATGCAAACTTGATATTTCGTTAAGAATCGGATGTGAATCGGTTTGGAGATCGAATGAACGGACATAGGAAATAACTATGGGAATGAATGGTGACTAAGATAGGTTGCAACCAAATAAAAATAGGTGAGACACACAAGATTAGAGCTGCAAGATAAGGGAGAAAATCAGATTTTGCTATTTACTTGCCACCTCATGCTTTCTTATTAAGCTTAAGCTAACATCTCAAGCTAACACCTCAAACCCTTCACCCTTAAGCAACGACCAGACCCTCATTTCAGCTATTTTCATCTTCCAAACACACACCTTAAGGTCTCCAAGTGATCCAAATTGATTCCAAGTCGAAATAAAAGCAAGAAAAGCAAAGGAGAAGTGATTACCATCAAGTTAACCTCAAAATCTGCATAGGTAACACTTATCTACGGTTTTGCCTTTGGTTTTCAGATTATTATGAATGTTTTTATTGTTTATTAAGCTTTCAATGTCTCTTATAAAGGTTTTAGAAAGTTTTTAGTTAGACTTTGGTGCACAAAGAAAGGGTTTTGAATGACAAACACTTAATAGGAAATACTTGTGGCAGAAACTGTCATCTTACTGTTTTCTTGTGTTTTAGGCTTCAAAAGTGTATGGTATGTTGAATAAAACCTATAATTATTACCATTTACATGACCATATATGAGTTAAGAGTATTGGAATGAAGTTTTATCAGTTGAAAATTGAAATAGAGAATGATATTGGAGAAACACTCAAACTGCCAAAATAGCAAAATCTGTTTTGGTGTGCTGTGAAGGAAACTAAATTAAGGGAGCTAAATCCATTATTTTTTGTAATATTATGACCTATTTATCTCCTTATATATGTTATCTAAGTATGGTGAAAATTTTGGAGTGATTGAATATACTTAATGGTGCCAAAACCATTAATGTCATGAAGTGTGCAAAACTGTCACGGTAGGAAACAATCTGTTTCAGTATGTCGTGAAGAGAGCTGAAATTGGAAAGCTATATCCGTGATTTTTAGAAATTATATGATATGGTTACATTTATATACATGTTATCTAAGTGTGGTAAAAATTTGGGAGTGATTGGATATGCTTAGGGATGTTAAAATTATCATGCAACTAAACTTGACAGCAAGAAAATATGAAAATGTGAATCTGCCACATTTGATCACTTAGCATGTTTCAACCTAGACATGTTGCTATTGAGTGTTAACAATTAGGCACATGCTATTAGATTTATAATACTTCAATTACATGATGTTTGCATGTATTTAAGATGAGAAATTGAGGTATTTGAGGGGCTATATTGGGTTCTAGTTTGTGAAAGCTTGATTGTTAGCTTATAGCTTGGTGTTTAAGGTCTAGTATGAGATTTTGTGCTTTCAACTTGCCAAATTGGGAATGGTGCTTGATGTTGGGTAATATTACAGGCTATTTTACATCTAAGTTTGGAGAGGAATACTAAACAAATTTAGACTAAGCCACCAACCAAGTGAAAGGTAAGTAAAGATTCATTTGCAACTACAATGCATAAACATAGTAGGTGTGTGATTTATACGTAATACCATAGATCATATGTGCATAGTAGAGGGCTCTCCATTGAGGATATATACATGGGCATTGTCATTAGCACGTGCATACATCATATACGAGCATTGTGATAAATCTTGCATTGCACGGCATGATTCAGAGAAAGGAAAATATTTTGCTGACCGCTACTAGTGCACCGAAGCATGCATGGATTTGCAGGTTCGCGTGCATGGATTTGCATGCGTAGGAGTATGCATGGATTTGCATGCTTATATGATTATTGGCCATTGGATTATGGCAGTGTACAGAGCTCTTTTCCGGTGTATGGGATAGTAGCGTTGGTTAGGGGCCCAAGAAAGAAATGATTTTGAGAGAAATATTTTGATGCATAAAATTGCATTGTGAGCATAGCATTTTGAGTTGCATGACTTGATATTGTGGATTATTCTTTGACATGCATAATCTTTACTTGCTGAGCGTTAGCTCATATAGTTTATGCATTGTAGGTGAGTACGACGATGCTTGAAGCATCTTTGGCTGGCTGGTCGGCTGTTGGAGCTCCTGTAGGTGTTTGAGGGAGTGTGTACATGGATGACGACCTGTTGGGCTATTTTGTTGGCTTGTTATATTTTGAGTCTGGTGTATTATGGTTTTAGATTGGTACTATATTTCTCTTTTAAAACTTTACTATAAATAAGTATGTAAATATTGTGGTCGTTGTGGGTGTTGTGTTTTTATATAAATACTGATCCTTCTATTTTAAACAGGGTTGTGTATGTAAGAAGTGATTTAGCTTTTCTTAAAATATTAAAAAAAAAATATTTCATGCATGCACACAAGTTCTATCATGTCAAATTATACAATATATATGGTTGTCTAGGAATGGGGGTGTTACATTCTAACACAACCCAAAGATCGATAATAACTCTTTCTTACAACTCTCTTTCATAGTAACTATAGAAAATTATAATTTGATAATCTTCTTTATTTTCTGCAAATAGTAAACATTTTCCTGCTATGGCCTCCATAAAATTTCTAAATTTTCATCACCTAGAATTTAAAAGTCTTAATAATCCTAAAATAATCCACAATGCATAATTCTCAATAAATCAATCAACACAAAAGGTTATATCATAATTCTAGCCAATATAACAAAATTAACCTAGAGCTCTTAAAATCTAATTAGTTGATCTTGAACCTCCAGAAGGAATTAAAACATTGTAATTGACCTCATATATATATATATCAAGTACCCTATCCAGTCTTATTACATACTTAGTGGATAATAAAGAATATGTAGCTCCAAAGATAGAATACCAACCATAAATTTTGTACCTGTTACTACTGATGAGTCTGCCTCAATATTATTTTTACAAAATCTTAAAACAAATGGCCAATATTATTCATGAAATACAAAAAGAGTTTTACAACAAATAAAACTTACTAGCATGGTTGTGCTCCACCAGTTTAAAAGATCATGTACATGGATAGTCTACAGAACCACAAACCGACCTTTGATACCATTCTGTCACAATCTCCCAAAAATATGTATACATATATATATAAACAACGTGTGCAATATAATTTGTGCATGTATGCGTATGTATAACATTTTTTTTCTAGCTAGTTAGTTTGACATGACATTGATAACGTAAAGTACTTTAACATCCTATAACACGTTTTTTTCTAGATAGTTATATGAACAATAAAAAGGTCTATCAAAATCATCTCAAAACTCAGACTCATTTACAATGGAGTTTTGAAAGTGATATACATGATAAGGTCACTAATATAATACAATAGACCGTAAAATCAAAAGCACAGCCTACAAAATAGCCCCAACACCTATCACAGTCACGCTATTCTCAAACTTCTTTATTACAAAATTTCAAAAGTTATATAGGACACGACATCCCAAAGTTATAATACAATAGACTCAAAAATCAAAATAATAACCTATACTTTTGGAAGAAGGACATTTTTCATCTTGTAACCTTTTATATATAGACAATAATTTACACAATAATAATGATTGTAAAAATTAGAATATGCCTACAATACAACCAAGCAGGTCGTCATCTATGTACACTGATCCTCAGAACCCGTAGGAACCCCAACGGCTTGCCCAGTAATTCCATGTATCAAGTATCACCAGACTCACCTGCAATGCATAAACTATATGAGCTAATGCTCAACAAGTAAAGATTATATATGTCAAAGAATAATCCACAATATCAAGTCATGCATCTCAAAATGCTATGCCTACAATGCAATTCCATGCATCAAAATATTTCTCTCAAAATCATTTCTTTCTTGGGCCCCTGACCAATGCTACTATCCCATGCACCGAAAAAGAGCTTTGCACACCGCCATAATCCAATGGCCAACAATGATATAACCATACAAATCCATGCATACTCATACGCATGCAAATCCATGCATACAACCATGTAAATTCATGCATGCTTCGGTGCACTAGTAGTGGTCAGCAAAATATTTTCCTTTCTTAGAATCATGTCGTGCAATGCAAGAATCATCACAATGCTCATATATGATACATGCACGTGCCCATGCCCATGTATGTATGCTCAATAGACATGAATGACAGTAATGTGTGCCCTCTGCTATGCACATATGATCTATGGTATTACATATAAATCACATATTTACTATGTCTATGGATTGTAGTTACAAATGAATCTTTACTTACCTTTGATCGGTTGTGTGTTACTTCTAGGTGTCTTAAGTATTACTCCCCAACCGTAGATGTGAAACGATCTGTAAAAATACAAGATATCAGTCACCACCCTCAATTAACAAGTTCATTATACCTAATGTAGCATAAAGATCTTAAATCTTAATTTAACTAAACAACCTTACCACTTAGAAACTATAACCGAATACAATCTTCTACGAACCTTTGTTCTATATCTTAAATATATACTAACCTCACTTAATTGATGTATTATAACTCTTATAACATCTTCTAAATGTTAGGGATCAAATGCACCACATCTATGCTGGAACATGTTAATGAACCAAATGGGATAGATTCACAACTTCACATTTTCTTGTTGCTACATGAATTTGAATGATGATTTTGACAACCTTAGACATATTCATTCACTCCCCAATTTTTGTCACACCTAGATAACATAAATAAAAATATAACCATGTCATAGAATGGCTAAAATGCACGAATATAACTTCCCAAGTTTAGCTCCCTTCACAGCATATTGAAATAAATTTTTCCTACTGTGACAGTTTTGTGCACTTCATGACATTAATGGTTTTGGCACCCTTAAGTATATTCAATCACTCCCAAATTTTCACCACACTTATATAACATATACAAAGAGATAACCAGATCATATTATTTCCAAAACTAATGGATTTAATTCTGTAAAACCAATCCCCTTCACATAGGAAAGAATCTAAAATTCGATGGTGACAGTTCTGAGCATCTCTTTAATTATCATGTCATATTTTAATTCATAAGCTATCCAAAACTAAATACATAATCCTAAATCCTATATAAACACATTCATGATGATAAATATAGAATTTATCCAAGGTTTCTTGCATATTTCAAGCTCAATAAACTAGAAATTAGCATATACACAGATTCTGCCCCTTAGTGGTTCTGCTATGTGTTTGCAACCACAAATCATTCTTTTATGAACAAGATAAGAATATTAATAAATCACAAAACCCTTAAATAATATAAAAATTGATGTCAAAGTTGTATATGAACCTCACCTACGCTAGTTTCAGCTTCTACTTGTGATTACTACTTTTTTGCTTCCTTTGCCCTTTTCTATCACTTAGAATCAATTAGGACCAGGTGAGAGAGATTTTGACATGAGTTTGGATCCTGAAAATGACTGAAAATGGTTGAGGGTCATGGGTAAATGTCTAAGAGTGAAAGAAAGCTTAAGGTGGCACTTGAGGTGCTTGCTTAAGCTTGGTAGCAAGCATGAGGTGGTAAGTTGTGGTATAAATCTGACCTTTCACCCATCTTTCAAGCCTAGATCAGATGTGTTTTACTATACATTAATTTTATTGCATCCTATTTTAATTACCACAAGATTTAATTTCAAGCCTAGATAATTCATAAGCTAATTTCATAGCCGTTCATTTAATTTCTTATCCGATTGTCACCTGATTCTTAAATAGTTGTCCATATTAAAAATTATATAATCTTATACATAAATGAATATTGTAATATTACCTTTGAATATTGTAATATCACCTTTTGAAATACCTGGATGAAATCAAATCAAACCGTATAAGCTTAATAGTAACAAGTTTAACACTTCCAAAATTATAACATATATATCCCATCGACATCCAAGATTGATCAACCTAATTTTCTTCTTATTTCAATTTAATGTTGATTGCTTATATTATGATAATCGAAAACTAACACCATATGGGATTTTCTAGAAATTTAAAGATCAAGTGTGATTATAAGGTAAAACGGATCATGCCATGTAGTTTCAATGCAAGCACTTATAAATAACATGTAATGCATGAATCATATTGGCCAAGTGAATAGTGTGAGACTCGTTTATTACAGATGCTTCTAGTAAGAATCTTAACTCCCAGTCAGCTACCTCTTTACTTAGCCGCCTAAGAGTTGGGGGGCTATATGATGGGTATGATTATTTGTGTTATTTTAATTATTCTAGCCCACTTAATGTTTATTAGTATTCCAAATAAGCTTACAGGTCCAAGAGGCCCAAATTACATTAAAAGGCCCATAAGCCATATCCCAATTTGAACAAGTATAAATACCCCTCTTTATCTTGTTTACAAGGTATGCACCTGCCTTGAGTTAGTAATTATTCTCTTTGAATTCTTACTTACTTAAGCATCAAAGGGGTCTTTCAGGGACAATCTCATGGCCCTTTTGACTATCTGTTTGTGCTGTAAGTAGATCTAGGAACAACATTTAGGAGACACATGTTGCAAATGAGTAACGCCACTTCGGCAACTAAAGGTAACTTGCATTAGACAAAGCTACACATATAATTATAGAACTTAAAAATAAAAGACTTCCTCTTTTATTCGATCTCGTACTTATATCGACCAACTAGGAACTTATTCTTATGAGATCCCCTCAACTTGATATGCAATGTTGAATCTTCCTCAAACAGTAGATTGTCTTCTCCTGAAGACTTCCACTTCTTCTCCCGAAGAATGTTGAACAATAATGCTGCAATATGGTTTGAAACATGTGTCGAATCTCCTTGGCAGATATGAAATTCATGTGATATTAATTCATAAATATATTACTTGAGAGAATAAAATTCTACTTGTTTTTCTCTCAAAGCTCTCAAAACTCACAATCAAATGAAGCACAATAATCTCGTATTTGTATAAGGTTGTATTGCACATAATTACTTAAGATATCCTCAATATCCTTCCTTATTCTGGAGGATTCTTCCATCCTTATCTCTAGGATTCTTCTCATATCATTTCAATCACTTGCAATCTGTATGATCTTCTTCTTTAAAAATCTGCCTTGCAACCTTCAATGTTTATTAAACCATATGTGCAAGGATTCACACATAAAATTAGTTTAACCAATTCTTTAATTAAATATTCTCCATGTTATAATATAGCAAGTCCACCACTTTTCATATTGGTACCATATCAAACTTGTAAGAATTTTACTAACATATCTTGTCATAAATTCTAATTAATCGCTAACGGTCTAACAAATTATTTATGTAAAAAGTTAAATATTACTTATTTCACTATCTCATCATCTTATTATAATTCGGCTTATCCAATCTGCAAAATAAACTGATGAAACTAAACATAATTGCTATATAGAAGTTCAAGAAAACTTATCTAAATTTGTAATTTTTTCCAAGGTTGAATCACTAGCATTTTTCACATCTTCTGAGACTCACTTTTACCTAAACCCAAACACAATAGAAGGGGCATTGATCTACAATCCAAATGCTTTGTTGTGGTAAGTAAATACTTCCAAGATCACTTCTTTGCTTCATATTTTAGCTAATTCAACATGCATGAGTAATTTTTTGCATGATTTTTGGTTTGTTTTGTTTTATCTTTTGCATGTGGAAGTTTTTTGATAGGGAGATTAATGAAGTTTATCAAAAATGATTTAATATATTTCACTTTGAATGCAAAACCACTCTCTCCAATTTCATCACTTAAAAATATAGGTCGGGTCAATCCTCATGATCGACCCGTATCCTCATTTTTCTACATCTCCCACTCACACATGAGGGCTAGACGCAAGTCACTCATGATCATAGTTAAAAAATCACAAAATTCATACAAGTAAATGGATCGTGTGACCAGCGAGACTCTAAGAAGACCTTAATGTCATACACCAATTATGGATATACAACAACTCATCTCAAAATGTAACAACATAATATCTCGCTATACCCCACTTCTATGCTACAACAATCAAAGTATCTCTAATCCATCATACAATATAAGAGCATATTTGATCTCAGTATCATATCTTGTATTCACAATTATGTTCCAAACATCCAACTGTGATATAATTATCTAGCAAGTAAATGCATATTAGGTGTTGAACTTAGATAGCTTCCTTTCCTACAAGGATCTCTCAACTTCAAATATAGTTGCTTTCATATGAATGTCCCACATTACCAAATCATCCATGGCTATTAAGAACATGTTAAAGTAACAATACTACATTAAAGTTTTGAGAAACAGTTGAAACTCATAAGGGTATATTATGAGGTTGTAATAACCTTTGGGTCTCACACAATGATAAAGCAAGGATATTTTCACTCATTACCCAATGGTCACTTAGGCACAAGTGATTTGAAACGCATGTTATGGTGTTTTCTTCCTTCTAAGTGTGTGTCATTTATTCAAAATAATGCATCATACAGATTTTGGTATAAATGTACCCTAACACTTAATCTGGATTTTTACTCTTGTGTGTCCTCAACAAATCACTAATACCAAGAAAACTCACATCTGGCCATAAAACAAGTCCCATGGATAGTGAGAATCCATTTCGATTACTCAAATTCACAATAGAAGTCTCATCTTGATCATTCATCAAGGCATATCTTCTTTATGATTATGTAATAATAAAATCATAAATGTCTCATCTTTGCATGTTGCTCAACATAAGAGGCGATTACTCATTTGAGAGAGGCAATCTCTACTTGTCTGACATACTTAAACATTGAATATATATCATCATAAATATATATATATATACATAACATTCCAATGTCATAAATTTATGGGCTTAACTCCATGAACATTCTAACATTCAAAGAGATCGTATTCTACGTAATCATAGAGATTTGACCTAGCCTACAAATATATCTCCAGGTTGAAGCAAAGTGAGAAAATTAGCTACAATGACTCAAATTTTTTTAAATAGTGCAATAGCCCAAATTCCACATCTGACTGTAGCTTCATTAAGAAAGAAGTATGCCACACAAGCCAACAATCGTCTTCCTAGTAATTTTTCTGCAAGAGTTATTGCTGCCATATAGGCTAACAGATTTCGTAGCTACTTATTATTCTTCCTAAATTACTTTAATTCTATTATCCTTTATAGGACCTAATAAAGCCTCACTAAATTAGAATCTACATCATCTCTACTACTTTTTGCTTGCACAAAGTTCTAATTATGTTTTAGCTTGATCACTTAGATAAAATTGCTTCCACTTAAAATAGAAAGTAATAAATACTCTTACACCATAAGTGATAAAACTTGATAGAATTACTCCCACCCAAATTTGGGAAGCAATAACTATTTTGTATCATAAGTGATTTATCAGGCACATAGTTACAATCCGGATCATTTAACTCAAGCAAGATTTAATGTTTTAAGATTTTCCCTCCTAGGAAAATCACTCTCTAAAAATGTGATATAATTCACTTATGAACATATACCCTTAGATTAATTGTTATATCTTCAAGATATAGATTTATTGTCTCTCAAATCTAATTTTTCAAACATTAATTGAAAATTCTTATGAATAGAGACAATCAACCTCAACATCTAAGGTAGCTTATGCCAAATCATCTACTTATCCATAACTTTTGTGGAATGAAAATATTGATCATGAAGGTGTTCTAATTCACATGTAGATTCCAGTTAACTAAAAGATCTTTCCCAAAGAAAATCAACAAGTTAACTTGAGTCTTCATGAATCTCATTACATCAAAATAATTTTCAATTTCTCTTCTTCAAAACACCAGTCTACACATGTTATTAAATAGTCAATTACCTGGAAATTATTTCTTTCATTACACATATCAATAAAATGATCTAAAAATGAACTATTTACGCCATAGATCTAATATCGAAGTTATATCAATTTGATTTTCTCTCTAATATTCTAAATCACTCAAGTGTTTCAAATTATGAGATATTAAATAGATACGATCATGGCACTTGGTTTTCTAAATATAATAAAACACGAGACTCTATGCCTAGCCTTCATATAAATCACGAAAATCTATAAAAATTAATAGCAAAGAAAGCTCGGCTTTATAGCCTTTTGAATGGTTCCAATGTCAAGTTACAGCACAAGTTGATAATCAACTGTGAAAGATAAACTCAATGAGTTTTCTCTTACCAATGTATGTCTTTTTCCCATTTTGACCAAATCAAACTTATAAAGTGGATACATTGATATTTACATTACTCAAAGGACATAAACTGATTGTAACAGAATAATCAATGTTGTAAATAAACATACCTAAGTCACAATACATTACCCTGAACCATTTAAATGGCTAGTACCATAATAAGTATCATTCAGTAGATACTGACCAAGTAACAATTGAAATTCAAACAAGAGAAGTAATCTTAGAAGAACAATTGTAGAAATCAAGTTTTGTTGTTTCTTATACATTAAATACTTTGTAAAATAAAAGTTTGGCCATCTTGCCAACTCAAACTTATAAGTGTCAACCGTTCTTAGGCTAATTTCACTTAATTTATACATATATTCATCTTAACTAAAGTAAACTTGATGAAATTCCACAAATGCCTCTCACAGTCTAGTTACTATAAATCAATAAATCTACATAAGATAAGATTTAGTAACATAGTTCCTAATGTGTCAACAACACTTTAGAAGTGTCATTACATGCTACCTTTTCAACTCAATGCATTCATGAGTGAAATAACCAATAATATGACTATTATAGCATTTTTAACTCTATACCACTTCTCTTTATTCTGTGATTAGTGATACAACTTTAAGGTTACAAACTCAACTGAAGGTTATATCAAGTAATAAATTTCTCGTGAGTTCGAGGTTGATCCACAGTTGTTTGAAGATTTCAAAAATATATTTCTAAAAATAATGATGGATTTTATGTGGTTTAGAATATGTCAAAAATAATAAATGTTATAACTAAAAAAAACAAAAGTAATAAAAGTACTAAGGATTAGGGATTCACTCTTGAGATTTAGACATAGGAACAATTATTTATTCTTTTTACCTCTTTTAATAGCCATTATTAAAATCCATTCATAATAAAGGTTTCAATGGGAAGATGTTATCAAATAGCTCATGCAATAAGGTAATCATTATACTATCTTACTATTTGCAAACTATCTATATGTGGTAGTAATTGCTCTCATGACTAAGCCATAAGTAAAATGTGGGCATTTAGGTTGCTGCACTATTCAAAGACTTGAGTTGTAGAATTGCTATAAGCTATAACTTTTTAGCATAACAACAAATGCTCGGTTTTACAAAATTAAACCAAGTTTGGATTTTGGTTAATTTTTGGAACAAGGCTATTAGGAACTAATATGTTCTCAATATCTAGCCTAAGGTTGATATGGTTATTATGAGGTGTAAAGTTCATCTAGTGGTCAAAAGGTTATTCTTTTTTAAGACAAACATTGCCATTGATGGTAATATATATCTCTATCGTATTTTCTTAGCTATTATGGATATCTGAGATTTTGAATTTACATCAAATAGACTAAAGACTGCATTCTCAATGGAGAATTGGGTGATTTCTCCATAGAGAATTATATAAACCTATATGGAATGCTTGGAAGATTCCATAGTAGAAGGCCACAAAGATAAAGTTTGTGAATATAGAATCTTCATGGTCTGAGGTAATATTCTAGAGCATGGTACATGAGATCTCATAAAGCGGTGATCTCATGCATTTTCATCATGGTAGATGAAGACCATTATCTTTTTATTAAAAAAATTCTATTAATAGGTTTGTGATTCTATCTTTTTATGGATGAATTAAAGGACATGATGAGTAAAGCTTTGTACTTCGTGTTAAAAATCCATGAAAATCATTCATAATGTATTTTTCTTAGTGCTAAGAGCTATATTTATAAAATTCTAAAATAATTTATAATAGAGAGTTTTAAGCTCTTAAATACGCCCATGTTATAAAATTTCAATCTTGAAATTTGTTTAAAGACTCCAAAGAGAAGTATCTAGACCACTATATTTCAATAATTGTTATTTGGAACTTGATGTGAATTGTGGCTTGTTCGTGCTCCAAATATTTGTTATGCTATGGGTAAAAATGTATCAATCCAATCCTAATAAGTGATATCGGATAATAATAATGAGAATGATTGGATACTTTATAAGTACTACAGATGGTTTGCTTTGGTATGAAGGCAAGTTTTCTTTGTAATTGAGAGAATACATAATCGTTGATTAAAGAGGTGATTTGGATGAGTAAATCCACCTTCAAGTTTGCTTTCTTATTTGGCAAAGATGCTAGCTCTTGGAGTAGCAAGAAGCAAATAGTGTAACATTGTGCACAATATAAGTATAACTTATGGCTCATATATCTATAGTATGATGCGTTTGGTTAAATAGTTATGTACCATTTAAGAGTTCCAAGCAGTTATGTTGGAGCTATGATAATATATTGAGATAAATAGTCAACTATTAATTATAGTACTAAAGATCCCAGTACATTAAAACCAAACACACACTGTAATATTATGAGAGATATATTGCAAAGAACTAAGTACGTCTGCGCATATCACTGAGATATATTTGTGGGCTATGTTAAATCTCTAGGATTGCGTATGATCACTTTGAACTTTAGAATGTTCATAGAGGTAAGCCCTTAAGTTTAAGACATTGGAATTGTATGTATGTGTACATAATTATGATGATATACATTTAATGTCTAAGTATGTCGGACAAGTAAAGATTGACTTTCTCACACGAGCAATCGCCTCTGATGTTGAGTAGCATACAGAGATGAGACCTTTATGATCTTATTGTGTATAAAAATCATAAAGAAAATGTTGCATTTATGGATGATCAAGATGAGATTACTGTTGTCAACTTAAGTAATCGAAATGGGTTCACGTTGTCCATTAAACTTGTCCTATGCCAGATATGAGTTTTCTTGGTATTAGTGATTTGTTGAGGACAAAAAAAAAAGAAAAACTTAGGTTAAGTATAAGGGTACAGTTGGACCAATATCAGTATGGTGCATAATTTTTGAAAGATGACATACACTTTCGAGGAGGAAGAAAGCACTAGAGCACGTGTTTCAAACCACGTGTGCTTAAATGACCATTAGGTAATGAGTGAAAAGATCTCCTAGTTTCTTATTATGTGAGACTTTGAGGTTTATATAGCCTCATTGTTTAACATTAAGATTTTCAACTTTTTCTCAAAACTTTAATATGGTGTTGCTACTTTAGCATGTTAGCAATAGTTATGGATAATTCGACAATATGAGTTATGTCTAGGAAAGTAGTTAATTTGAAATTGAGAGATCCTAGTGGGAAAGGAAGACTATCTATGGCTAACACTTAATATGTCAAACTTGGATATTTGGGATATAATTGTGAATACATGAAATGATATTGAGATTAAGTATACTCTTATATGAGGGATCAAAGATAATTCGATTGGTATAGCAAAGAAGTCTAGGATATAGCGAGATCTTATGTTCTCGTATTTGGAGAAATTGAGTTGTTGTAAATCCTTAATCGGTGTATGAGATTAAGCTTTTATTAGAATGATCGATGGTCACACGATCTATTTATTTATATGAGTTTTGTGAGTATATGACCATAATCGCAGTTGACTCGTGTCTAGTCCTCTATCGAGTCAGAAATATAAGAAAATGAGAATACGGGTCGCCCATGAGGGACTAACCCGATTCATACTTTGAATGAAGGTGTTGGAGGGAGTGGTTGACATTTTAAATTTAAATGCTTGCAACTTGATTATAAAAAACTCCTTCTGTCTCCTTATCTTACCTAACTCCTACAAGAAAGATACTACAAACACAAACATGAGAAAATTATGCAATTTCGGAGTATTTGAGAAAGGCTAAATGTTGAAGGCATAAAAGTAATGATTTTGATCAAGATTATGCTCCAAATTGAAGCATTTGTAACACTTCTTCCATTATGATTGGGTTTGGACAAAGAGTGAGCCATAAAATGGAAGAAAACATCAATGATTCCACTACAGTTATATATCCGAATTTTGGTAAGTTTAATGAACTTACCTAATGTATTGTGTTTAGTTTTCTGTCAAGATGGTTTAACGGATTTCAATTTGAATGCAAAATGACTCCATCTAATTTCATCACTTAAAATTATGGGTCGAAATAAGTTCATGGATGACCGGCATCCCCATTTTCCTACACAAATGAACCTCTCAATTTCTTTTGGAGCCTTTTTTAGTTTTTATTTTTTGTCCAAGTTCATAATATTTCGAAGCCTTGATTAATGAAAACGCATTGCTATCTACACATCGGAACTCATAATCTAATGTCGCTAGTGTCGCCATTAGTGTCTTTCTTCTTTTTCCCATAGCCAGTACTTGGCTATAGATTAGTTTTTCATAGAAATTATTCAATCCTGTCAACAATCTTGCTGGATAATTATTTGAACACAAGAAACAAATATATATAGCAACAGAGCTAAGATTTTAGGTTAGGATGATAAGACGAACTTAGAGAAATCTTTGCATAATATCAAGTCACTATTAAGGGCTCTCGAATCATGTGAGATATAGGCTGTTCATATATGAACCCAAACATGGGCCCCCATTATAGATGATAATGATTTCCCAAGAACTGCAGGTCCTTGGAACTACTACGAAAAGCCCCATAATACATACAAAATTTCAAGAGTGTACATAAATATGTACCTTATTTTCATTGCTCCCCAACTATATCCATCCCCTTATTGCATGACTTCAGGACTAACTAGTAATGTTATGTAGTGAGGATTGGAGGGTAGAACTCGGCCACAGAGCCAAGAACTCGAGCCTTGGTATCTGGAAAATTCTCCGTCCCAGGCAGCTCAATGACTGTTCCATCCGATGAGACTCCGATAGGATAACTAAGTAAATGTCCCGGCAGATCTCTTTCCATGACCTCGCGCGTGTAAAGATCCCAGTTTGTTTCAGCTATTTTGTTTACCTTTTGAATGCACTCCAAACTTTCAGGATGACAGAAGCAGTTATCCAACATGCCGATGTGCTCATACCACAACGCCATTCGGAAACCGTGAATCTGACCCCTGGCTGGCTGCTTGCAAGATAGATGGTATGGCTGGTAGGCTCCCATGGCAATTTCTGAATCCTTGGCACCATCCATGGACCTTTGGTTGATGTTGGCAGATCCTATGATTATGTATTCATCATCAACTGCCAAAGCAAAGAAAAGATTTTCAGCATTTGAGCAATCTTAAATCGATGTTTTATGTAAGTTCAATATGAGGAAAGAAAGAAAAGAAGTTAATTGTGTACCGATCATCATCTTGGCATGGACATAGATCATTCCTCTCCTAGCTTGCTGAGCTCTACTGTAATCTGTATCAGGATCAGGTTTTTCGGAAGGCTCGTGTTCTCCACTCTTCTTTACCTCCCTATTACCAAGGCAAAAGAATGTCAAATAGTCCTTGGGGTTGGCAACAATCCCCTTTGCTTTAAGGGCTTCGACTATGTCTGTGTACATCATCTCCATGGTCCTCTTCTGCCAATCCAATATAGCCTGGACTGATGCAGTCTCTGGATAGCCCTCTGGCCACATTGGAACAACGATGTAAACTCTGAATGGCTCCCCTACTTCAATCTTGCTCACTATCTTCAGTGACAGTTCCTTTGGAATTAAGTGTAGAGCTCCAATATCTGCATCCTTGATATCCTTTGAGTACCATGAAAAGGAGCTCCCCAAGAAGTACTGGTTCTCAATGTAGATGAATTTGTTTGCACGACGAATAGCATGGATGTAAGCATCTTGAATGCTTCGATCAATGATGTTATCCTTGCCACTCACAAGGCCAGATTTAGCTGCATCTTCTGGGGCATCTGGGAAGCCAAAAGCCGCTCCACCATCAATGGAACGAAAGACTTGAACATTCCATGTTTCGTGATCATCTGGGAACATAACTGGAGATGGTGGAATTATAATTCTTTCAAGTTCTTGAAGTGCCAAAAGCAAGTCCTTGCCACCTTGTTTCCTCCACCTCTGCTCAAAATTGTAAAGAACATCCCAAGCAGCAGGGCCTTCTAACTTGCAGTGAATGTCGTGCCAGGGCTCCCTTGGACCGCCTCTCTGTATGGTGGCACCCTTAAAATTTGCCTGATGAAAATCTTCATGGTGGGCTGTGCCCAAAGTCCTGAAAAGGGAATGAAATTGAGTGTCATATCTCCCATCACAAAGATCAATACCACCTATAAAGCTCACAATTCTCCTCCTCTCTGCATCTCCATTAGGCATTTCACTATCCACAACCACAATCTTCTGATGATGAGTGAACATTGTACCAATCTCTATATTCTGAATGATGCTGCGTCCATCGTCTGGATTACGAGGACACAACACACAATGTACTTCAGTATCACGAAAATAGTTTCCCGTTTCTTCATCATGAGTGGCCATCAACCCATCCTTTTTCAGCAAATTGACAGAAGTTCTATCATCCCAAACTAGCATCAGAACCCTCACTCCCTCGTTTGCCTTTTTCTTGAGCAATTCCCCAAGAGTGATATCTCCACCTGGCTTCGGCCTTCTTGTGTCTCTTACTAAAGTGATCTCAGTGTACACAGACCAACCAGTTATATAAATCAAATGTTTCGCATTAGAGATTGCATCAAAAATATCTTCCCAACAACGGTGTGGCTCGTAGTACTTTCCACCACAAAGAGGAATCTTGGGGATGAAATTGTCAGGAACATGAGCATCCTGGTAAAGTGTAACTTTGCATCCTTTCCTTTGTGGGAAGAAGGTGAAGGGGACGCCAGGAAATTTCGGGCTTTTGAGTCCTCGAGCCCAACAACGTTCACGAGTAACATCGTAGAAATGTAGTTTGACATGTATTTTGGGGTGCCCGTGTATGGGTTTATGATCATCATTGAGGATTTCAAGCCATCTATCCACTTCTTCACCCTGAATCAATTCCCCTACAGGTATATAGGCTCTGCCAATCAGTTCTGCCCCGATGGGATTGTCAACTTTGATGGTGAACACCACTTGAGAAGCCATGTGGGCACAGTAAATGTGGAAAGACTCGTACCAACGAGGATTCGAGTGTTCATGATCTAGCAATCTGGTTCTCCCAACCCTTGCTTTTTCTAAATCGATCGTCGCGTAGAGCTTTGAAGCAGTTTCTTTGAAACCCAAAGCTTCCTCAATGCCTTCCACCACCTGCATTTGCAACCAATATTCTGTCATTTTTATCAGAATTCAAAAGTAATGGAGACTAGTACCTACTTAAAATGAACAAGTTCTAATGATTATAAAAATGCTGAAAATGAAAAGAAACCATATGCTTGGTGTTAGTTTTTGGTATTCTAGCATAAATATGCTTGGGAAATGTAATTGGACAGTAGAATTGGAGGATGTGAAGAATGAAAATATTGATAGAAATAATAATGTGATATATTTTCGAAAATGTATTTGAAGAAATTAGTTTTAAACTGATATTTTGCTAGTGTGTATGTTTTTTATATAGAATTTTATTTAATTAGTGTGTCATATTAAGTTTTTATACTACTTATATTGTTATTATAATGAATGAAAAATATTTATTTATATTGAGATAATGATTTGAAAATAAAATGTATATATATATATATATATTATTCATTCTTGTAATAATTGAAATATATAAAATTACATATATTTGAATTGATATAATAATTGGAAGGTATATAAAGACGAGAGAAGTATTTTGAAAAAATAAAATTTATTTATAAATATTTTGAAAGGAATAAAAATATGGTTTCTGGATATACACTTACCAAAAATATTTATATTCTCAAAAAATAAAAATATATTTTTAAAAATAAAATCAAACATAATTCTCCCTCCATCTATCTATGTCGACATTTAGACCACCACAAATTCAAGTTTTATTCATTTCACCCATTAAAATAAAGAATGAATAGCTTGCAACTGGTGGGAATAAAAAATAACATATATAAGTATGACTTGAATAAAACTGGCTTTGGGCCTATTCCATTCATACAGCAAAAATCTGGCTTGGATACTCCACGTGGTATCATATCCATTTTTTGAGGCTTCATTTATTTGATGCATGATAACACTGAAATTATATTTTCTATCAGAAATCAAAAAATAAGCTTGCAACAATATTCTTAACTACTCATATATTAATATTTTTGAAGGGAAGTATTGTATAAGCAAGCGACAAAGCTTCTTTGGATGCAATTACAAATAACGTGAAAGTATTTCTCGTGGATAAAAAAGTGCAAAGATTTACAATATTTTCTTTCGTGAAAATTAGATGCATAATTGTGGCAAGTAGTTTATTTATTATTATTATCATTATTACTTATTGTTATTACTATTATTATTATTATTATTTTGCAAGATCAATATTGGGATTATATTTTTCTAAGAGAGACGTAAAATATAATGCAAAAATTAAATTCATGAAGAATAAACCTTAAGTGGAATTCAATTAAAAGATATTCATAGAGCAAGATAGCTAAACTCATTAGTGTTCATGGCTTGAGTCTCATCAATTTAATAAATTTATTATCAATTATTAATTTACTAAATGATCATTAGAGTATCTTAATAATGAGTTTATTTTGGAAGTGGTATGTTAATATTTTTGTAATTGAAAGGGTAACTCTATAATATATCAATTAATTTACTTTGAGTTTCACTTATCTATGCAAAGTTAACTATTTTATGTGCATATGCCTCTTGTAGTACGTTCTCCTTACTGTTTTTACCTACTTCTAAATGATATTAATTAAGCTCTTTACATTCAAAGTTTGGTAGCTCGTTAAGCCGCCTTACATGTGATATCCAATTAGTCAATTTCCACGGCATTTGTTAGCATTAGGCTCATGTAGCCTTTAAATATAATGCCAACATACAATATATGTAATTCCATGTACTAACTTTTACTAAGAGAGAATAAAAATGAACCTTTTTTTAAAACTTTAATTCCCAAATAAATTTTACATTTTAGGAGAAAAAAAATATTTTGAAAGAATATAACCAAGCCTTTATATTCTTCTAAGAGTTTGTGAGAAGGTTAACATCAAAATCATTAAAATACTTGCGCTGTCCCAAACAAAATGGAAAACTTCACACAACTTACTTGTACACTATTTTAAGTGGAAAACAATATCAATGCTCCATTTGGTCCACTACACAAAATGGAGCTACAATACACTGTTAAAAGCTTACTATATTAATTCTTTAATAAATTAATATTATAAATTTTGAAATTTAATATTTGTTATCTTCCTTGATATTTCAACATATTTTAATTAAACTAACTTAGTTTTTCATTGTAGCACTAAGAAAAAAAATAATAAATCTCAATGATGAGACAATCATTCTGAGACAAAAGGCAGTATCTAAGTCGCATAATGGAAGTGCGGGAGCAAAAGGGGTGCGGGAGCTTATATTTGAGAGCAAAAATATTTTAGAGCATTACTTAAAAAGACTTTTTTAAAATATACTAAATAATGAGACTCTTTCAATTATAATTTAAAACTTTGTATCGAATCAAATTAATACCTTTAATTTTGATACGAAAGGAGTATTTCTTACATCCTATGACGGGCACCTCAGGAACGACCTTAACGGCCTTAAAATTGAGGTTATGATTAACAGCCTAAAAGGGAAAAGAAATAGAAAATGAAATGATAGCTGAGAAAAGAAGAAAGTATCACCTTACGAAAGAATTTACCAAGAGCTCCAATATGTAGTTTATCAATCTCATATATAGTTGCATGAAGATCCCCGTGGAGTAAAATCTGTGCCATCTTCTTTAACTTCTTTTACTCACTCAAACAATCTCTTCTTCTTCTTCTTCTTCTTCTTCTTCTTCTTCTTCTTCTTCTTTTTTCTTGTCAAATTCAGCAAACTTCAATCTTCAAATTCGGTTTAAATTGCTATGAGGAAGATAAGGAATAGAGTAGAAAGCTAATTTTTTTTTTGGATCGGTTGTAGAAAGCTAATTATTGAGAGAGAGAGTGAGAGAGAGAGAGAGTTGCAGTGTGGAAAGATAAAAAATGAAAAGAAGGTGCCGTCAAGAAACAGGATAGAAAGTTGAATTCATATCCATGTATGAATTTACAATGAATTTAGCACATAACTAATCCTATATATATAATTCTTTAAACTTATTGTTTGCCCTGGACACTTGGGGAAAACGTGAATACCCTATCTTCATATAATTTTTGAACGACAGTTAAAAAAATAAAAAAAATTATATTCATATTTACATGATTGTCATGAGAAGTAATGGGTATGAGTTAGTTGTGACGTTAGGTGAAAGGTTATTTTTAAGGGGGAAAAAAATCATATTACGGAATGGATATTTTATTTTTTAACGTACCAACAAAAAAATAAGAGTGGTAATTTAGAAAAATAAAATGTTTTTTTTAAGTATTTTAATAAATTTACAATCATAAAATATCAATAATATATTTTAAAATATCGGAGAAAAATACGCGGCTTAACTATTCCATAGTTGAATTTCTTTCACCAGGGCGATGGTCTATATCGTATTCATTTATGTCATGTATGTTAGGTTGGTTTGTGGGCCTCAGTTTTGGAGTGTGAAAGATATTGTAATATGGGGCTGCCAATAAGGGATCCCCACTTGGCCTAATCACTGACAAGTCCCAAGCACTGCTTGTTCTGTTCACGAAACCAAAAGGCGCTACCTATTTATGCTATAAGAGAAAAAATGTTTTTAAATGTTTAACTTTTTTCTTAATATTCAACTCTATTTGATGTTAAAATTTTCAGTACACCAAGGTTGACTCGATTGATTAATTTAAATTTATTTAAAATTTAACTTGATAAATTTAGAAAAATAAAATAAAAGATTAAATACATTTTACCCCATTAACTATATGATATGCTTCATTCATTTTTTAAAATTAATAAATATACTACTAATTACCTTATGTCATGTATATTTAAATAGTTTCCATTATATATTGAACATTTTGCATTCTAAAGTTAATCTCAAATTCTTTCTCAACTAAAATCATTTTCAATTACAATATGAGAATAATGAATAATTTAAGTTAAAGGAAATAAAGTTATACAGCTTTATCCAAAAGAATTTTCAAGATTAACTTAGATTAAATAGTTGATAACTTAATTTTAAGTTCAAGTAATCAAAATAACTTTTTTATTATTATTTTTTTGTGTAGCTATTATACTCATTCGTTACCTTAGTTTTTAAAATTTGGAGTACTTTGATTATTAATACTTTTTTATATTATAATAAAAATTATTTTCTAGGTAAAAAATAATTCAAAATTAAATTTACAATGCAAAATACTCAAAATATTTTAGGAACTATATAGTCATAAGGGTAATTTGGTCCAAATATTTAACCTAAGATGATAAGCTTTACACTTCTTAAGAGGTGAATGAGACATACCATATAGTCAAGGGGATAAAAATTTATCTAAAATATAAAATTATTAGAGCTCGCATTAGTGTTACAACTAAATTAAAATTTATTTAGAGTAGACTAGTTTAAGAATAAAGTTCCAACAATTTATTTAGAGAAAACTTGTTTAATAATAAAGTTTCAAAACCTTAATAGATTTTCATGATGAGTAAAAATTGGACAAAAGTTCAATAATTTCTTGTCAATTTTTTCATGTTAACATTTCAAATTAGGAGGTTTTAATTGTAAGAATGATAATCTTTATCGAACGCATGCATTACACATGCTCAATTTAATGGACCCGAAATAAAGCTATTAAATGGAGGATGGCTCAACAATTAGCAAAAGACAATTAGATTGCATTACACCTCTCTTTATATATACTTCTTTGTGTGTTGAATTGGTATTTTTCCAATCACTAAATAAATAGATTAAGTGACAATTCATATTTCATACTGAAAAAATACAATATTTTTTGCCATATTCTGAAAATATTTATTTTCGAAAGATAGAAATAACTTTTTTGCATTATACAAATGGGAGTGGGAGAATATTTTGCCTCAGATAGTCGTTTCATAAAGTGAAGATTAATAACAAGCCAAATCATGCTCCATGTACAATAGTAGATTCTATAATCTAGTTAGGAATGGATGGGGTGCATTCTTTTGCCCTAATTTATGGTAATAAAATCGTTATCCAAAAGTTGTGTAAAAGAAAAAAAAACTCGGATTTTCCTATCATAAACCGAGACTGTTGGCAACCAGTCCCGATCTGCCACGTGTCACTACTTCTTTGAAATTTAAAGATCACTCCAATCCTGCATTTGGTATTTCCTCCGACGTTTACCCATAATAATTTAAACTAAAGAAATGAAATCCCCCTTCAGACATAAATAAAGACACCAATCGAATGAAATCCTCCTGTAATTGTATATTAATTTATTTTTTTGTTTTTTTCACGTTTTGATATGAAACAGATTATTTTTATGTAATAAGTGATATGTATCCTTATATAATGACATGCCACTAATTGCCATTAATGTAGTTATTTGATTTACAAACAATAAAATAATAAAATACTTACAATTCTTGAGGAGTTTAGGGTGCATATCATTTCACCCTCCCAAATCCCATCATTTTAGTAAATTACCTCTCAAAATTAACTTAAAAGTACGTAACCCTCTCAACACATTCATTATAACAATTTAGTTCCAAAAACATTTTCATGCCAAACTTTTATTGGAAAACTCGTCATCTGTCTCCCATTATTTCTCATTAAAAAGTTAAGGAAAAAGTTTCTTAATATCTTTTTTGGTTACTGGTGAAGGTCGACAAATGATGGCGTTTTGCATAAAATAGTAACAATCGCAATGCAGAAAACATGCTAAGTAGTTGTGTATGACAATGACGAAAAATGCAGTATTTATATGATTACATAGTTATTGAAATGCAATCTTGAAAGGCGCAATGACAGTTGACGTGGTCATTTCTCAATAACCTTTCATCATCTTCTTCCGAAAAATATATAAGAGTATACTCGTCTCACACTAAATCACTTTTGTGGCACTATGTAATTCATCCACTTGTTTCTTCAAGGTCCGAGACTTAATACATATGTAACATGTTCAATTCCAGTCAAATTCCCTCAAATCGGTTGTTGATTAGATGAAGATCTTTCAAGATCTTCTCTTTTCTTATCAAACCAAATCAAGCATATATTGAATTTCAATATGTTTATCTCCAATTTGATTTCGCAACATAATTAAAATAAGTATCTCAAAACACCTTGAATTATGAAAACCTACATAGATTAAATGAAATTAATTTAAACAATTAATTTATTAAATTTTGTACCGTCAGTGTTGTAACACTTCTTGCAACATCTGTCTAGTGTGCAAAGAAACAGTTTCCATAAATATCAACATTTAGACATTAACATTCTCCTTCTTTAGCATTTTTTGTCAAAACCAACTTAAATCTCCCCCTGAAAATAAGATGCAGGTTTTTGTAATTCAAAATCATTTTTGCTACCAGTATGCTAGAACATGAGTGTTGCAACACTTAAATTATAACATAAAAAATAATTCAAATTGGTGTTATTCCCCCTGCATGCATGAACAAAATACCAAAAGCAGATAATATCCATCAACATATAAATACAAGCAACAAAACAATTGTCTAGAGTGGCACAACACTCGTTAACAAATCAAAGCAAAAATAATTTTTTTTTTAAGCAGAAAATAGTGATGCTTAGTCATTATCTTTTTCCTCCCGCATCATCCTCAGTACTACTTACTTTATCATCTACTTCCTCTTACAACATCTAGTTTCTCTTTCTCTTCAATGTCTCCTCATCCTCAGATTCATCATCTTCATCATCAAACTCCCTAACAGTGTCTGTTGTTATTGATCTGCTCGTTTCTCCCCCTTTTTGAGCAAAAATGGGCAAAGATGGATCATCAGAGCTTGAAGAAGGGATATAATATTTAGTAGGTACAGGGGCAGACTGTTGTTGTTCTCTAATCAGTTGAAGGACTTCAGTTTTCTAGTCAGTCTAGAACTTTATCTGGTGATGTTGCAACACAGGGTTGAACAATTGGAGCAACATCAAGAACTTGAGTCTTTCTCTTATCTGTTTCAGAAAGATCATTGATATGGGCTCCCTAACCAATTTGTATGAAACACATATAGGTTCGTGAGGCTGCTCTGAAGCCCCTGATCCCTACTTCAATAAACCTTGAGAAGTTAGAATGCTATAAATTAAAGAAAGGAAAAGAAGAATACTATATGTATTGTCTGTTCCAGCAAGACGAGCAATGGTCCCAAAAACCAGTTTCCCTATGTCATAGGGCCAATTTATAGAAGGATCACCTGTTCCTTAACTACTACAGTTGTGTTTATGGTTGGAGTCCAATTACAAATTATAATTTTGTATAACATTACATATTTGGAAGTCAAATGCTTAGCAAGGAATTTCTTTTTAGCACTATGCCACTCCTCGACAATGTGCCCCCTTAATGTTGCAGTAATTTTATCCATCCTTCAACATTAGGATAACTAAAGAATTCATTTATAATAATAGGGGTAAGATAAAAATCACTTCCTGACAATACTTGCCCATATTTTAGCAGACTTTGTATCATTGAACCTCTTAGATAAATTATAATATAATTCTTGAACCACAACCGCACAAAAGGGACCGCTTTTGTAATTGTACCTAGCAATCCTCTATGGTCCAAAATCTCAACAATGCCCTATTTATTATGGTCAGTCATATGGATCCTTCACTCATAATGTATTTTATTTTGTATTACTCTATTCCCCACATTTTTATCCTGAGTAGTGTAAAATACAGTGCAGTAAGAACGTCTTACTTCAAGATTCGATCCTTCAATATCCAAGCCCTCTAATTCTACCTAACTCCTAACTTTACTTGAGTTTGTCTGCTCCCCTAAGTAACTGTTTCAACATCCTCTGCAATGTTTCCAGTTTTATCACTTGACTCAGGTTGTCCTTATGCTGCATCATCAAACTATGATTGTGTCTGATTCTAGAAAAATCCCCAATTGATTCAGATTCATCTTTAAATGAGGATAGTTCACCTACAGTCTTGGGGGCTGACGTAGATGCTCATGTTCTCCAGACACATTTTATGAATTAGAACTCATCTAAAAAAAATTCTTCAACTTTTTTTTGGACCTCCATGATGGTGGTTCTTCTTCCTCAAATTCTGAATCTGATGTGGTCCTCTTCTTACCCTTCTTTGAACTAGAGAAATCAAACATAGTTTTACTTGGGAGAGCAACATTGGGCAAATTGAGAATTTATCTCGATAAGGGAATTGATTGTGAGTCAACTTCTTCAGCAATGGGGGTGTTGTTAAGAGGTGTTTCAACATCGCCTGTCTTAGGAGCACTGGAGTTTGTTGTGTGATGAATTGTGTCATTCACAGACATAAATATGTCAAAACTTGATTCTATTGCGTGGGTACTAGCACAAGAAGGTTATCCTTGAGTAGAGTTTGGTGCCTGGAAAGAAGTCATTGGATTAAAATGGCCATCTGTAACATTTTCTCCAACTTCGGCACCATTAGATCCTCTAACATTAGGGCAAGTAGTGTTTTGCTACTTTCAAGAGAAACCATCTATACTGGAGTCGGGCATGGGAGTTTCTCCTCAACAGGTCTTGCTCTTCTTTGTCTATGAATCTGTTTCACCATGTCAGCCAATGTCTCACTTCTAGTTCTTACCATTTTATTTTCTATCATGTACTCAGATATAGGAGACAACAAAAAACATGGATAGAGAGATATGGAGAGAGAATAGAAGAAAAATTAGGGCACAAGGGTGGTGTTGTGACACTCGAGTTTAAATAACCTTGAAATGATGCCTTAGTTCCCATCCAAATCTGAGATAAGCATCTCAAAAGATTTGTTGGCCATTTGGTTTCCAACTCTATAGTCTCAATCCCTTAAATAAAGGAGTTAGTTGGAAAATTGATTGATATACAAATCTTGTTTCAAAATCAAATCAATTTATCCAAAAATAATTGTCCTTAATATGAATATGCATTGTTTCTAAAAATATGTCTAATTATGATATGTTTATTATCAAAACGCAAAGATATCAAGCAAAGTAAAAAATAAAAAAGACTGACTTTCAAATGTTCTTTCTCAATGTTGCCACATCTATGACAACATTCTTCGACAAACTCTATGAAATGTAAATCTTTATTCGAGATTAATTAGAACAATTTGTGAACTAAAAGCATGATGTATTTAGTTAGTCAGTAACTTTCATTCTGGTCTAAGGATAGCTTTTTTCACATGGTAGTGATTTTTCACATATTCAAAGAAAATACATAGAACCAAACAACACATGGATAGTTCCACTCTATTGGATATATAGTTTTTTCTGTCAAAGGCCTCCAATCATGTTCTTAAAAATAACTCCATACAAATTTTGGGAAATTTACATGATTACAATGCAAATCTGTTAACAAATGATGTAGTAAGATGAATCACTGAGTTATGAAACATACTGAAGCAATCATGAAGATGTACCTAAATGAAGAATGGCTACATGATGCATGAATTTCTATACTTCCATCAAATACATGATAATGTTATATCTATGTGTTGCAACATTATTGATGATCACAAGACATATGAGGTGTTGCAACATTGGACTCGACACGACCTACAACACATAGACTCCAAAGGCTTTGGTGAATATATCAACTAATTGATTCTTAGTTGTAACATAGTCAATAGTCACAACCATTCTCTCAACTAAGTCTCTTATGAAATGGTGTCGAATATCTATGTGTTTTGTCCTTGAATGCTGCACAGAATTCTTAGAGATGTTTATGGTACTAGAATTGTCATAATATATAATTAAATCTTCCTGTCTTATCCCGTAATCCTCTAATATTTGTTTCATCCACAATAATTAAGAACAACAACTACATACTGTAACGTATTCTAACTTAATTAATGGATAATTTTAAACATTATTCTATTTTTTACTATATCATTAAATGAAATTATTACCAAGGTAAAAGCTGCTTCTGGTGGTGCTTTTTCTATTATCCACATCACCTGCCCAACCAGCTATTAGAGTAGTGTCCCTCAGCCAATTGTAATTGCACTGTTAAACTACTCTATTGTAATACAATCTTTATTTAGTCGATATCTTTTTACATGGCCATCTTCATCTTATGCATAATTTCCTCTACAAATGCATTTGGATGAAGTCCTCGAGATCACATTAGACTATGGGACTTGGTCAGTACACTTTTGGTGATGATCATGAAACAAGTCTCTCCGGTCACAATCTCAAAATACTCCAAGTCATAGAATCTATGAGAATGAGGACATCACAAATTCAGATAGACTTGCGTTGATGATGTATACACCAAGGAGTTGGAATTTACCTTGTTTCATAGGTAAATGGTATATTGACATCGATACACATCAACGGGTGCTCTTTAGAGTAAGAGTTCACCGAGGGCTCCGACTAGAGAAACCATAAGATAGTCGTAGTGGCACATCAATAATAGAATTTCTCTATGCTTACGATAGTGCATATTATTAGTCCTTTGACTTGAGGTTCCACGGTTGTTTTGTTCATAGGTGTTTGAGCTTTCGTCTACATCCCGACTCCCAATGAGCTTATGTGGATATACTTGGGTTCATTCGACTTATGCTTGAAGACATGTGAGTTCCAAGAAAGGATATGTTTGCTCACATCGTAGAGTGAGTTATGTTTCTCGATTCATGAAAATCCTTGCGCAAGGTGGTGTGACTTATTTGGAAAGGAGTTTCCAAAAGGTAACAGTCACGGAGAGCCAAACAGTAAGAATAGATTCATAGTTGTCATGACTATTGGGGTGTCGATCAATATCTTAACCCTAGGTCGAGACTGGGAGATATTAAACAAAAGAACTGTATTTGCACGGCACGCGTAGAGAGGAAATGGTTCACATATATTAATTTACCAAATGATTAGGCTCCAAAGTTCGTATGACTAGAATGACTGTCCTTCGGAGATTGGGTACTCAAGGATTAATAGAGATTAATCCAATGAGTGGTTAATTGGAAAGTAGTTCAATTAATCAGAATAATAATTTAATTATTCATTAATTAAATCACAAGGAGTTGCGAGCCTATGTCTAATTAATTGGTGGACTATAGGGGTTACACACAAATCCTCAGTTGTTACACAAGAGATAAGATGTGATATGGTTGAAGGGAGTTTTATTGGTTAATCAGATTAATCGATAATTGGCTAGAAAAAATTATTAGATAAATTGAACTAATCAATTTAAGAGTTAAATTGATCAAAAATTGATTAATAAGAGATTATTAATTATTAGGCCAAAGAATTTCTACAATTAAAGAGTTGATTGTGGACCAATTAATTAAGAGTTACTTAATCGGGTCTATGAGCCAATAGTCCAATAGTTGTGCTAAGATCCATTTAATCAATCACTAATTATATTGGGCCAAGTCTTGTTTAATTAGATTGAATTAAATTAAGGCCTAAATAATTAGCTCATTGATTTATTTAGAGGCCCATGGTCAAGGAGAGAAATGTCTTTTGATGCCTATGGACAAAGAAGGAAATTCACACTATAGAGATATAATAATCGAATGTGCATTATTGTACAGAGATACAATAATCAAATGTGCATTATTGTATATAGATACAATTATAAAGTGTGTGAATTAGTGTGATAAGTGGGTGAACAACAATAATTCTCTCCCTCTCCTCTCAAGCTCTCAACCGTACAACAACATCTCTCTCATCTAAGAGAATCCTAGCAATTTTCTTAGAGTGTTTCAATCTTGAGGTGTGTGTGAACATCTCTTGGAGGTTTTTGGAGTTGTGGACTTGGAGTTTTCACTTGAAGATTGGATTGGAGAATCTAAACTTGAGGAAAGCTAAGGATCATCATCATCATCTTCAATCAAGAAGTTCATCTTGAGGTAGTATTCTTCCTTTTTTCTTGATTTCATACAATCTAGTGTGGTATTGTGAGATCCGAGTAGATCTATATGATATTGTGATTGGATCAAAAACTTTGAAATCTATCCAATCAAACCTCTTGATTTCTGTACAAATATCGTCTAGATCCTTCAAGTGGTATTAGAGCCATCTCATACCACACTTAATTGAATTAAGTTTTGAATGATTCATATGTTGAAGATCTATTGAATTTCATGTTTAATTCATGTGATGAGTTGAGAATCATGAAAAAGTTATTGTATGATGTTGATTATACATGGATTCACAAGTTGCTAAAAAAGATTTAGTGATTACAATTCAATGCGATTGAATTTTTGCTCGATTTTTGACACATTAAAGAAAATAAAAAATCTAGAATTTTTGAGCACTTTGAAAATCGGTTTTGTTGTTTTAAAATATTTAAAACATGTCTAGGAATATAGAAAATTTTATGAAATTTGCACGAAGTGGATCATTTTTTGGCTTGGTTACTATTCGCATTACTATTCATCCAGATAGTGTATGAAATCAATTTTTGAAACTTACTTCATGGTGATTTTAGAGCTGTAATTTGATCTTATTTTTGTGTTTTTTTCATTTAATTTCCGTTGTATAAGTGTTATACAATTTTTGGATTGTCCGGATGAACAAAATATTTTTTTTTCAAATTATTTTGTAGTTTTTGATGCTTAGTTTTCATTGATTGATTCAAAGTGTGATTAATCCATATTAAGTCTACTCGGTAAATTTAACATTCATGTTATTTATGTGATGAATGAATGGATGTTGAATGGATGGATAGAATGATCTTGAGCCTATAAAATGGTTTTATTCGATTTGATTATTATGGTTTGTAATTAAATGGCGCTTGTTTGCCTCCTTTTTCCTTTGTAATGAGAGTAGGGTTGCTTAGGAGGTGAGGTATTTCTTTTCTTTTGATTTGGAGGCCCTTCCATGAAGCATTGGAGAAGAGAATGAAGAGTTCAAGGTATTAAAGGCCATGTATGCATGGTGATGCATGTAATAGATGAGATTTCCCTTTTAATTCTCACCTAATAATCCAATTGTGTGATGCACTATGGCTCTGTGTGCGTCATGTGATTGAGGGCTCAAGATCATCCATGTGGTAGATTGGCATGCTAGATTTTATATTATCTTATGGTTATTTATCCTTATGATGTATGTTGATGCATGTTAGGGTAGATCACCTAAACAAGATAATTAAAATGTGAAGAGGTCTTGCAAACCAAAATCCCTCACTTGAAATGTTCAAATTAATCAACATTAAGTCAATTAAAATGATGATTTGAAATTAGATTTAATCAACCTTGCTTTCCACTAATAGGAGTATGATTAGGAGAACCGATCAGCGGGAAATGCCATCTCATGACTCGTGGGGTATTTTTCGGATGATTGGGGATCAACATCTCCTTATACAAAAGATGTAATCAAATTCTTTGATAATTTGATTATGGCATTGTCTCACGAGTCGTGGAACGTCCATGATCAATTATCATCAAATCAAGATTGGTGGGTTAATGACTTAACACTAAGTAATATAGATGTCGCATGAGTCGTGGGTCTATACGAACGGTGAGGCGAAATATTTTCGAGGGTTACATGGAAATGTAATTGGTAAAAGTTACCTACCATGAAAAATTTCGAGGGTCAAATTTAACATGCACAAGATGGAAACTAGTCTTGTTGAACTTGTGAACATGTTAAACATGGCTGAGTCCACCATGAAAAAAAATAAGCAAGTTCTGCTTGTTGGATCTTCTTCTGGATCAAAGGCTAAAAAGCTCAGGAAAGGAAACAAGAAAGGAAAGGGTTCCTCTAAACCCAACAAGCTGAAGGCAAAGGGCGGTGTCAAGAAGTTTTCTTCTCAAGCCAATGACAAGTGTCATTACTGTGGCAAACCAGAGCACTGGAAGAGGAAATACAAGGAGTATCTTGCAAACCTGAAGAGTTCAAGTATATATTTTGTTGAAGTTAACTTATTTTTTAACAATACTTCTTGGGTATTAGATACTGGTTGTGGCTCACATATCAACAATGATTTGCAAATGATGACAAGAAGTAGGAAGCTAGATGGAGGAGAGACAATCCTTAGGATGGGAAATAGAGCAAGAGTTGTTGCATTAGATATAGGGACCATTAATCTAGCTTTAGAGAATGATTATGTAATAGTTTAAAATAATTGTTTTTTTGTTCCGAATATTATTAAGAACATTATCTCTATTCCAGTTTGGGATAGAGAAGGTTTTAGATTTACCATTGAGAATGGAAATTGTTCCATTTTCAAATATTTTGATTTTATCTATTCTGGTTCTTTGACGAATTATTTATATATTGTTACTCCCATAACCCCATTTTCATAATTCAACAAAATAAAAGAAAATTAGATAATCATAGTTCTATGAGCCTGTGGCATGCAAGATTATGACATATTTATGAGAAAAAGATTAATAAATTTGCACAATGGCTTTAGCTTTAAAGAGCAAGAACTGCTAATATGTGAATCATGCCTCAAATGAAAGATAACCAAATCTCCATTTGTTGGACAAGTGGAGCGAGCCAAGCATCTATTGGATTTGATCCAATGTGAGCCACTAAATATTATTGCCTGTGGGAACTATAACTACTTTTTAACCTTTACCGATGACTTCTCTAGGTATGGTTATGTATACCTTTTAAGGTACAAGTTTGAAGTATTTGAAAAGTTCAAAGAATTTAGAACCAAAGTAGAGAAACAAACTGAATTAAGTATAAAAACTCTTCGATCTAATCGAGGAGATGAATACTTAAGCACAGAGTTTTTAGATTATCTATAAGAGAATGAGATTCTCTCACAGTGGACTCCTCCTGCTACTCCACAACTCAACAGAGTTGCGGAACACAGGAATCGAACCTTGTTGGATATGGTTCATTCTATGATGGGCTTCACTACATTGCCCCTATCATTCTGGGACTTTGCCTTGGAAACGACAACATAACTATTACATAGGGTGCCATCTAAAGTCGTGCCCAAAATATCATATGAGATGTGGTGTGGAAAGACACCTTTCTATAAATACCTTAGAGTGTGGGGGTGTGCTGCTTATGTGAAGCAGCTAGTGGGAGATAAGTTGGATATGAGATCTAGCTTATGCAAGTTTGTGGGGTATCCAAAGAAGTCTATTGGATACTATTTCTATGATGCTATGGAATAAAGGGTATTTGTTTCGAGGAATGCTACCTTCCTTGAAGAAAAAATTCTTTCAGATGGAAGTGGCAATGTTGTAGAACTTGAAGATGTTCAAGAGCCACATAACACCCCAACTAATGCAGTAAATGGTACACCAGCTGATGCTGGACCCTCTGAGGCACAACCTCTTCGAAGATCCGAAAGGGTCTCAAGGGTACCTAAGAGGTACACCTTGTTGTTAGAGAACAAAGAAGAGGGACTCTCTGTAACAGCCCTTAACCTAACTGCAGAGCCTAAACAAGCTGATACAGTTAAGTCAAGAAATGTTAATTTTTCATCAATACTAAAGTTATGGTTTTAATAAAAGTTCCCATTTTTAGCTATAAGAGAGAGCTTGAATCATTTTAAACACACTATATACATATATATTAAAACTAAGTACATCTGTTTACAAAACCATAACAGAGCGGCTTATTTAAAAACAAAACAGAGTTTTCAAAATAAACTACAAAATAGGTCGAAGCATGGCATATGAACAAATCTCTGTCCGGCCGCTCTAGAGACTCAGTCAACCTCTAAACCTGTACATTTCCACCTGCATCACATGAATCTAATGAGTTAAATGCTTAGTAAGGTGAAACTGATGCAATAACAAATAGCGTACATACAAATCACATAAATGATTAAATGTAATATTCAATTTAATAACTTTCTTTCATAAATTATTTTTTAGGGCCATTGAAGTGTGGTACCTAATTAAATAGCGATAGACCGTGGTTTTCGAAACCTGTTCATAATGATTTACCAATAAGAGAAATATAATACGGGGTTTCCATACTTGATCTTTCAACCTCAGGTATTAGCCGTATTCTATCTCATTCATTGTGACTTTTCTATACCGGTTTTTCAAACTCAAGTATTTGCCACTATTTGTTGGGTCCGCCGGTCCCTCCTGCGTCCCTTGTCTACCCGACCATCAATCAAGTACCATACTTCTTTTTCAAAAACATCATTATATCCTTAATAGTATCATGATTCATAAACCATGAATGCATCAAACATTACATCATTTCACAAATAATAACAATCACATTAAACATTAACAATATTATATGATTCTTGTGATACAGCAAATGAAAGCTTCAACTTACCTCAAGTCCACTTTGTGGCAAGTGAAAAGACCAATATCTTTGGAAGATAGGATGTGTTAAAGGCCTAACATAATCAAATCATGTACGATTTAATATCCTTTTTATAAATCATTTAGTCTATTCTAGTTAAAGTTCATATACACTTTTCAATCTTTTGTAAACAACTTCATATCAATTACATAACCTTAAAAACAATGCATACGCCATATTTTACTACTAATTCAAGACATTAAACATTAGGGCAGCTATTAAATAACTAATAATTCAAACATAATTATTAGGGCAGCCCCTAAAACATGCACACAATCCAAATTAACATGACGTAAATTCAGTTCTAACTTAAATTGATTGTACCCTTCAATTAAGCAAACTAATTTCTATTATTTTCAATCATTCAAACAAACTTCCAAACACAATATAAGCATTACAAAATCAATAGAAACAAGTAAATTAAACAATTTCACAAGACTATCAATTTTGTTAAAAATTAGTTTAACTAGCTTGGTTTTGGCTTCAAGTGTAACTTACTTAAGTTTTCAATCATACAAAAGCATACTACAACATGTAACCATCCAAGATACTACAAATTCATCATAAGAAATATTGAAAAAGAATATACCTTGATTAAGTTGGATTTAAACTTCAAAATCAACGGTTTTCAAGCTTAAAATGATGAAAACTTGTTGTAGCTTGTGTTTTATGGATTCCTATGGATTGAATTCAATTTTTGTGAGTATGAGAGTATAGAAATTTGGGAGAAACTTAGGAGAATAAGGGTTGGTCATTTTTGAGGTGCTTCCATAAGAAATATGGATGAAAATGATTTCTTTGACCTTTCAAAGAGAGGTAAGTGGAGGGTGATGATTGGTTGCATCATGCTTGGTGTCTTCTCATGCCAAAAGCCACGTTCATGGGCTAAGGAGATGACAAAAAATGATGCTTTGGTGTTATAATCAAGTGCAATGCGGTTTAGAATGGTTTTATGCAACCTAGTCAACCAACCAATCAAATTGCACCATTTTGCATACTTTTAGTTCTTAACCAAATGTAATATATTTCAAGTAAATATTTAGGCAATTAATCACTTTAGCATATAACTAGTATGGAGCAATACAAATAATTCATTTCATGGCCATTCAACACATCAATCTTTCTTAATCGAGATACCGAGCTTTTCATTACAAAAAGGGCACTTAAGGAATATTTTAAATCAAGAAATGAAAGTTTGATCTCATATTTCATGTACTAATGCATGTTAAATCATAACTGAAGTATATAATAACAATTATTCATGTTCGTGCAATCATGCTATTTGTATGCCATAATTCAATAATGCACATTGATTAGATGCATATTCATGCAAAATGCTTATTATTGGCTATGTAGGAGAGAATTGCGAATTGGGCATTACACTCTCCTTGGATAATGATCCAAAAATCTATGGAGAGGTGATGTCTGACATCGGCTCAGAGAAGTGGCAAGAAGCTATGCAATCCAAGATGGACTCCATGTACTCTGACAAGGTATGGACCTTGGTGGACCCACCATAAGGAATTGTTCCCATTGGCTGTAAATGGGTCTACAAGTGGAAGCTTGGAGTAGATGGAGAGATAACGACCTATAAGGCATGACTGGTAGCAAAAGGTTATACTCAAAAGCAAGGAATTAATTATGAGGAACCTTTTTTGCCAATAGCAATGCTTAAATCCATACGGATACTGCTGGCCATATATACATATTATGACTATGAGATATAACAAATGAATGTGAAGACCACTTTCCTTAATGAAAATATTAAGGAAGAGATCTATATGAAGCAGCCAGAAGGCTTCATATCTAGTAGGAGCGAACAAAAGGTTTGCAAGCTCCAGAGATCCATTTATGGAATCAAACAAGCTTTGAGGAGTTGGAACATCCAGTTTGATGAAATAATGAAAATGTTTGATTTTCATAAGAACCCGAATGAACTATGTGTCCACAAGAAGGTTAGTGGGAGTGCAGTTATATTTGTTGTGCTCTACGTTGATGACATCCTACTCATTGGGAATGATGTAGGAATATTGCAGTCAATGAGGATTTGATTATCTAATTAGATTTCCATGAAGGACTTGGGAGATGCAACTTTTATCCGAGGGATAAAGATCTACAAAGATAGATATAGAAGGATGATCGGACTATCCCTGTCTATGAGTCATGGGGTTTCACTCTCTAAGGTTGTGTCTCCCAAGACACCTGAAGAGAGAGAAATGATGGCTCGCATAACTTATACTTCTACAATATGGAGCATAATGTATGCAATGTTATGTACAAGGTCTGATATAGCACATGCTCTGAGTGTCATGAGCAGATATCAGTCTAATCGAGGGGAAGAACACTGGAAAGCCGTTAAGATGATCCTCAAGTACTTGAGAAGGACTAAGGATATCTTTCTGATATACAATAATGGAGAACTAAAATTGGAGGGATATATAGACTCTAATTTTCAGTCCGATATAGATGATCAAAGTCCATGTCCGAGTACATATTCACCCTAAATGGTGGTGTGGTCAGTTGGAAGAGTTTCAAACAAGAGACGACTGCAGACTCTACCACTGAAGCTGAATATATTGCTATATTAGATGCAACAAAAGAAACTGTTTGGATAAGAAACTTAATCCAAGGGTTGGGTATAGTTCTGTCCGTTGCTGATCTAGTTATGATTTACTATGATAACAATGGAGCCATTGCGCAAGCAAAATAGTCAAGATCTCATCAAAGATCGAAGCACATAATGAGACGTTATCACTTTATCAGAGAGATCATTGGTAGAGGCGACGTCATTATGGATTGAGTTGCCTCAGCAGAAAATGTAGCAAACCCACTTACTAAGCCTTAGCACAGAAGATATTTGAATGACATCTTCAGAAGATGAGCCTTAGATACATGGGCAATTGGAGCTAGGGTAAGTGGGAGATTGTTAGAGTAGGATGCCTAATGCCCTAATTAAATTGGGTGTATTATACTATTTTTCTTTATAAAGACAATCTTATTGGCAATTATATTAATAAAAAAATATTTTCTTTATCTTATGTCTTCCATATTTCTGCACATTAGATAAAGTCCTTAGACCAAATTTAGCAATGGAGCATGGTCGTGCATATGATGGCGATCATGAAATATGTCTTTAAGGCTTTGGTCTTAAATAAATTTTGAGTCGAGAGTTTTTTGAGATGGGATATCAAATAGCTCAGTAAGACTGGCACATATAATGTATGCTCGTGAGATGAAGATGTCACATTCCATTGACATTAGCGTATAGACGCAAGTGCATGTATGTGGGTGCTTATTAAAGAACAAGTACATTGAACATAGCCTGCAATAAATTCTTAACTGGAGGCTTTGCTTGTTGAAATAAAATTTTTTGTATTGCGATAATACATGACTAGTCCTCGGACTTGAGGCACGATGGTAGCCTTGTGTGCATCCTGCAATACTTTGATATATCTTCTGATTGCTTGACAATCACAAATAGGGTATGTTGGGTGTTACACTGATGTGCATGGAGGTTTGTCAGTGGCCAACATAGAATTTGATACTTATTTTTTTGAACAAGGGAATCTCATGTGTTTTCATAATTCGTGATTCAAAAACCTTGGCCAAGGCAAAATGAATCGTGATTCATCAAGAATTATTGGAACTTGAAATAGGATAACAGTTATTGAATCATTTAGGGTTTCAACTTATAATCCATGCCCTAGATTCAATCTGGAGATTAGTTATTAAAAGGATCGTACGAGTATGGTACTCACAATTGAAATAGGTTTACTCGCTATTTCACTTAATACTAGTTTGCCATGATTACTTACTAAGTATTTTAATGGATAGTGAGGTTCTTGAAATTAAGGAGTTGATTTCAAGCGGATTAATTAATAAGATTAATTAATTAGAATAATTATTATTCATAAGTTGTAAATGTTCCAAGCTCACTACTAGTTTAGTGGTAAACCTAAGAGGGCCACACATCTTTATGAAAAGTAACATTTATAATTTTAGAATTTATCCAATGGTTGAAAATTAATTAATTAATAATAATTAATTAATTAATTAAGAGTTCTATTTAATTTAATGGTTAAATTAAATTATTCAATTAAGTAATCGAATTATTTAATTGGACCTAATTTGATTAGGAAGCCTAATTGGAGTAAATTAAATTAATCAATTAGATTGATTAAATTAAAATTAAATCAATTGGACTGATTTATGGATTTTTGAGTTCAAGCCCAAAAATTAATGTAGATCACTTAAAAAGCCCACTAAAATATGTAGAGAATAAATTAAATAAATGTGATTTATTTAATTAACATAGTGACTGATTTTATGGGATAAAATCAACCACTAAGATTTAATTTATATATAAATATAATTTTAATATATATTTGATATATATCTATCTTGATATTATTTGAAGAGTTCAAATTAATATCAAGAATGTATGTAGACAATTTTAATGATTAGAGTAGTCTCAAATTAGTTTGCATACATAGCAGAGAGAAAATAGAAGAGTTATTGAAAGATTTAGAATTCTTCTAAGATAAGACTTTGAAATAGTTCAAAATTGACAAACTCTCCAAGAGTTGGAGAAAAATCAAATTTTTAGTCCTATATATACTTATGGACGAAAATTATAAAAATAATTTAGAAAATTTAAGCAAAAATTATTTTGTTTAAGTCTTCTATTTTTCTCTCCAAGAAAAGAAAAGAAAAGAAAGAAAAAGAAAAATATTTTCTTGTAATCTTGATTTTCTTGTTCATTAAAAGAAAAATCAGTTTATTGTTATTCTCTTCATATTATTGTTTTAAGAACTTAAAGAATCAATCTTTATTGTTTTTGAAATTTTACTCCAGTTCTAAATTAGTAAATAATTAAAAGGATACAAGCGAATCCTTTCGATTGGTGTTGCACGGAAGGTATAATCCAAATTTAATATTTATTTATATATTCACTTGAATAAATGCAATCGTTAAATTCGCTTTTGAATCGAGGGGTTAAATTTATGTTTTGATAAAAAAAATTAATTTTTCGCTGCATATGCTCCTGCGATTATAGCGAACCCAACAGAGGGCCTTGAAACCCACTAGGAAGTTGGATTTTCCTAATTTTAAGAGATGACATAAAATTTGAATAAATAGTGGGAGGTAACTCATGATTGAAGACCATAATAATATTTATAATATTGATCTATTAAATGTTGATATTCTCTTCATCATCATTTTTCAGATTTCTTTTGAAAATCAACTGAAATGGCAAAAAATCCACTTGCCACGATTTTGGAAACTAACAAACTTACTGGGCCAAACTATTTCGATTGGTTAAGGAACCTCAAAATCATTCTTGACTCTGAAAAGAGAATTTATGTTCTCGAGCAAAGTCCACCAAATGTTGTTCCAGAAGAAACACCGCTAAGGAACGTGAGACGGTCCAAAAATGGGTAGAGGATGATCTTCAAGCCCGGTGCTTGATGATGGCCTCCATGTCAAATGACCTTCAGAAGTCTCATGAGCATATGAGGCATACCACTGATATCATACTACTCTTAAAAGATTTATACAATATAGAATCAAGATATGAGCAATTTACGCGGCTTCTAAGGAACTCTTTCGTATGAGGATGGTGGAAGGGTTAAATGTCCATGAATACGGGCTTAAGATGATTGGACTCATAGAAAAGCTCGCCGTATTAGATGTGATTATAGACAATGACCTTTATGTGGATTTGATCCTATAATCTCTTCCACTCTCATTTGACCAATTTGTTATGTACTTCAACATGTCAAAATAAGTAATGATGATTAACGAATTGGTCAATATGTTGGTCACAACAGAGGCCATAATGAAAAGAGAAAAGCCATTAATGGTTGCCTCTTCATCCAAATCTAAAGACCCGAAGGCCAAGAAGAAGGGTTCTTCTTCAAAAGGGAAGTGGCCCATGAAGGTATGGGAGGAGTCAAGAAAGATTCAAAAGTCGACAAGTTGGATAAAAAATGCTTCTACTATGGTGAGCCTGGCCATTGGAAGCGCAACTGCAAAGCTTACTTTGCTAGCTTAGGAAGCAGTATGTATTTTGTTGAACTTAACGTTTCTATAAATTCTTCCTCATGTGTATTTGATACTGCATGTGGTTCTCATCTTTGTAATGTGTTGCAGACGATGGAAAGAAAAAGAAAGTAGATGGGAGCTCTTGCTTCGCCTTGGGAATGGTTCAACCATTGAGGCCAAGGAAGAGGGAATTGCGAAGTTAGACTTAGGCAATTTTCATCTTGTATTAGATCCATGTTATTATGTACCCAATTTAATAAAGAATATTATTTTTATTCCTGTACTTGATCAAAACGGCTTTAAATTTTTCATTGAGACTGGAAAGTTAATTACTTTAAAGAATAGTTCTTTAGTTGCATCGAGTACATCAAATAATGGACTATATGTATTAGATACACCACTAATACTTTTACAAGTTCAACAAAGTAACAAAAGAAAGCTCGATTATCTAGAAAATGCTACCTTATGGCACGCACGCCTAGGTTATATTTCAAAAGGTAGGATGAACAAGTTAGTTGCCTCAGGTTTATTAAGTGTTAATGGATTAGAGGATTTACAAACTTGTGGATCTTGTTTAAAAGGGAAAATGACCAGAGCACCATTCATAAGTCACCCAGAACACGCCACTAGTCCTTTGGAGTTAATCTATATGGATGTTTGGGGGCCACTAAAGGTTAGTGCGAGGGAAGGTTTCTCCTACTTCATCACATTTTCGGATGATTATACACGATTCAGATATGTATATCTTATGAAGTACAAATTCAAAGCCTTTGAAATGTTCAAAGAGTGTAAGAATGAAGTAGAGAACCAGTTAGGACTTAGTATTAAAACTCTTAGATCCAATCGAGGAGAAGAATACTTAAGTTTAGATTTTCTAGGCTTCCTTAAGGAGAACGGGATTCTCTCAAAGTGGACTCCACCCGGCATACCTCAACATAACGGGGTAGCCGAAAGGAGAAATTGTACCTTATTACATGGTGTGTTCCATAATGAGCTTCACTGACCTCGGCTGTGAGAATACAATGTTGTACCTTCAAAGTTAGTGCCAAAAACCCCGCATGAGATGTGGTTTCTCAAAGAACCTTCATATTCTTATCTTAGAGTATGGGGGTCTCCTGCTTATGTTAAGCGTATAGTAGGAAACAAGTTGGATGCGAGAACTAACTTGTGCAAGTTTGTGGGGAACCCAAAAGAGCCTTTGGGTTATTACTTTTATCAGCTGATTCGATAGAGGGATGATGGTAAGCAGCTGCGGGTGGAGGTAAACCAATAGCGGGCGGAGTATATATATCTGGGGGGAGAACGATTTAGGAGACTGGATCCCCCGACATTTAAGGATGCTATTGATCCTACCGCTGCAAAGGACTGATTGAGGACACTAGAAAATATATTCCAGTACAACAGGGTGGTAGAAGAGAAGAGGGTAATGTGTGCCACTTTCA
Source organism: Paulownia fortunei (assembly GCA_019321725.1). Classification (NCBI taxonomy): domain Eukaryota; kingdom Viridiplantae; phylum Streptophyta; class Magnoliopsida; order Lamiales; family Paulowniaceae; genus Paulownia; species Paulownia fortunei. The sequence goes on along the minus strand of CM033107.1, from coordinate 14,037,055 downwards.
TACTTTGCAGTAGTGCAGGCTATTGGTGGGATATGATTAGCAGTATAGAGGACATTACTACTATGAGCTGGACAGATTCAAGGAGTTATTTCAAAATAAATATTTCACAACCCCAGTTCACATAATGACGATGAACGAGTTTATACAACCGTGACAAGAAGTGATGACAATTGGGGAATATATTCGTAGATTTGAACAGCTGCCCAAGTTTGCTATGCACATGGTCAGCACTGAAAATAGAGAGATTTCTGGAGGGTTTGAGGCCGAAGTGGTACCAGGATGTGAATAGGGCAGGTACTCAAGAGGTAACATTATCACAAGTGGCTGAGAGGGCATTAGTGCCAGATCAGGCTGAATTGAGAATCGCTCGTGCGTAAGAGGCTCGACAGTAGTTTAGACAGCAGGGATAGAGATGGACTGTGGGGTAAAAGAGACCGGTCCAAATACAGAGGTTGGGTAGAATACCAGATGTAGCAGAAATTAGTTATAGTGTAACAGTCCCCTCTAGAGATGCTAGACAAACCAATCAAATTTTGTGAGCTTTGCTACACTTGTTGAAGGTAGAGAATTATATGTTGATTTGATTATGCTGGATATGAATAACTATGATGTCGTTTTGGGCATGGATTGGCCGTCAAAGTATGGGGATACTATTGACTATAAGGAAAAGACAGTGACAATTCAAATTTCTAGGAAAGAGTATTTCACATTTGCCAGCATTGTGAAGAATTTCAAATTCCCTGTGATTTCAGCAGTGAGGGCGCAACGATTACTTGATGCTAGTTGTGAAGGGTACTTGGTGAGTGTCATGAGCATTAAGGAACAACACCCACCAACTCTTAGTAAAATACCAGTGGTGCGGGAATATACTGAAGTATTCCCAGATGATCTTTTGGGATTGCCACCAGATCAAGAAATAGAGTTTGTTATTGACATACAACTAGAAACATCTCTAATTTCTAAAACTCCCTACAGAATGGCTCTCTTGGAGTTGAAAGAATTGAAAATACAATTGCAAGAGTCCGCACTGAAGCACTGAAAATAGAGAGATTTCTAGAGGGTTTGAGGCCGAAGTGGTACCAGGATGTGAATAGGGCAGGTACTCAAGAGGTGATATTTTCACAAGTGGCTGCGAGGGCGTTAGTGGCAGACCAGGCTGAATCGAGAATCGCTCGTGCATAGGAGGCTCAACAGTAGTTCAGACAATAGGGATAGAGATGGACTGTGGGGTAAAAGGGACCGGTCTAAATACAGAGGCCAGTCCAAATACAGAGGTTGGGTAGAATACCAAATGTAGCAGAAATTAGTTATAGTGTAACAGTCCCCTCTAAAGATGCTAGACAAACCGATTGAATTTTGAGAGCTTGTGCTACACTTGTTGAAGGTAGAGAATTATATATTCATCTGATTATGTTGGATATGAACGACTATGATGTCATTTTGGGCATGGATTGGCCGTTAAAGTACGGGGCTACTATTGACTATAAGGAAAAGACAGTAACAATTCAAATTTCTAGGAAAGAGTATTTCACATTTGCCAGCATTGTGAAGAATTTCAGATTCCCTATGATTTCAGCAGTGAGGGCGCAACGATTACTTGATGCTAGTTGCGAAGGGTACTTGCTAAAGGTCATGAGCATTAAGGAACAACACTCACTAACTCTTAGTAAAATACCAGTGGTGCGGGAATATATTGAAGTATTCCCAGATGATCTTTCGGGATTGCCACCAGATCAAGAAATAGAGTTTGTTATTGACATACAACTAGGAACATCTCTAATTTCTAAAACTCCCTACAGAATGGCTCTCTTGGAGTTGAAAGAATTGAAAATACAATTGCAGGAGTCAGCACTGAAGCACTAAAAATAGAGAGATTTTTGGAGGGTTTGAGGCCGAAGTTGTACCAGGATGTGAATAGGGTGGGTACTCAAGGGGTGATATTTTCACAAGTGGCTGAGAGGGCGTTGGTGGCAGACCAAGCTGAATCGAGAATCGCTCGTGCATAGGAGGTTCAACAGTAGTTCAGATAGTAGGGACAGAGATGGACTGTGGGACAAAAGAAGCCGGTCCAAATGCAGAGGTCAGTCCAAATGTAGAGGTTGGGTAGAATACTAGATGTAGCAGAAATTAGTTATAATGTAACAGTCCCCTCTGGAGATGCTAGACAAACCGATCGAATTTTGAGAGCTTGTGCTACACTTGTTGAAGGTAGAGAATTATATGTTGATCTGATTATGCTGGATATGAATGACTACAATGTCATTTTGGGCATGGATTGGATATTAAAGTATGGGGCTACTATTAACTATAAGGAAAAGATAGTGATAATTCAACTTTCTAGGAAAGAGTATTTTACATTTACCAGCATTGTGAAGAATTTCATATTTTCTGTGATTTCAACAGTGAGGGCGCAACGATTACTTGATGCTAGTTGCAAAAGGTACTTGGTGAGTGTCATGAGCATTGAGGAATAACACCCACCAACTCTTAGTAAAATACCAGTGGTGCGGGAATATACTGAAGTATTCCCAGATGATCTTTTGGGATTGCCACCAGATCTTCTGAAAATACAATTGCAGGAATTGTTGTGTAAGGGTTTCATCAGATCAAGCTTTTCACCTTGGGAAGCGTTGGTTCTGTTTGTACGTAAGAAGGATAAGACCATGAGACTGTGCATCGATTATTGAGAGTTGAACAGGGTCACGATTAAGAATAATTATTTGTTATCCAGAATCGATGAATTATTTGACTAGCTTCAAGGTCACAATATTTTTAAAGATTGACTTATGCTCTGGTACCATCAACTGAAAATAAAGGAAAAGGATATCCCCAAGATGATATTTAGTACAAGATATGGGCACTATGATGCTGTTCGGATTGACTAACGCTCCAACAAAATTCATGGACCTGATGAACAGAGTGTTTAAGGAGTTTCTAGATCAATTTGTTATCATGTTCATTGATGATGTTCTAGTTTACTCTAGAACTAAAGAAGAGCATGGCACACATTTGAGACAAGTACTGAAGCTTTTGAAAGTAAAGCAATTATATGCCAAATTTAAGAAATGTGAGTTCTGGTTGGATCGCATGGTATTCCTAGGACATGTTATATCAGAAGTGGGAATATCAGTAGATCTAAGTAAAGTTGAAGCTATCAACAACTGGACACAGCCTACTAATCCTTCGGAGGTGTGTAGTTTTCTAGGTTTAGCTGGATATTACAAGAGATTCATGGAGGGATTCTCCAAGATTGCTATGCCATTGACACAATTAACCATAAAAGGAGTAACGTTTAGATGGACGGATATGTGTGAGTGAAGTTTCCAAGAGCTGAAAAGCGATTGACTTCATCACCTATTCTCTCAATTCCATCAGGTATTGGAGGATTCATAATTTATAGTGACGCATCGAAGAATGGATGAGTATGTGTACTAATACAGAATGGTAAAGTGTAATTGCATATACATCCAAGCAACTTAAAGAGTACAAAAAGAATTACCCCACACATGACTTGGAACTTGCTACTGTAGTATTTGCACTTAAAATATGGAGGCACTATCTATATGGTGAACGATGTGAGATTTATACAGATCATAAGAGCCTCAAATACTTCTTCACGTAGAAAGAGTTGAATATACAACAGTAAAGATGGCTGGAACTGGTAAAAGATTATGATTGTGTGATCAATTACCACCACAGTAAAGCCAACGTTGTAGCTAATGTATGAGTAAAAAATCTACACAAAGTACAATAGCTATGGCTTTAATTCAGAAATCGAAACTGAATGAGTTGCAGAAATGAATAAGAGATTTTACAGACAGGAGTAATAGAGGCAAAGTTGGCAACCCTGATGCTTTAGCTTACGCTAATTAGTAGGATCAAACAGGGGCAACAAGATAACAAATATCTCATCAAGATGAGAAAAGATGTTGCTGCAGGGAAGTCTTCTGAATTTGAGATGACTCAAAATGATATTTTACAAATTAGAGGGCAGTTTTGTATGCCAAATGTTAATAACATTCGAGAAGATATTTTAAAAGTGGCATATTCAACACCTTATTTAGTACATCCAGGGGCTATCAAGATGTATAGAGACTTGAAAATGTAATATTGGTGGCCGGGTATGAAAAAGGACATCGCCCAGCATATGGAGCAATGTCTAACATGTCAGCAGATAAAGACTAAGCATCAAAGAATTGTAGGGACTTTGCAACCTCTACTCATTCCAGAATGAAAATGGGAAAGGATCACCATGGATTTCGTAATTGGTTTACCAAAGACTACTAAGGGTCAAGATACTATTTGGGTTATCGTTGGCAGATTGACCAAATCTGCTCATTTTCTTCCCATATGTTCCACATATTCCATGGATCAATATGCCCAATTATACGTTTAAGAGATTGTCAGACTTCATGGTGTGCCATTATCTATAGTTTCTGATAGAGATTCGAGATTTTGTCTACTTTTTGGAGGAGTTTACTCAAAGCTTTCGGAACACAGTTATGATTCAATACAACATATCATCCTAAAATGGATGGGCAATCTGAATGAACAATACAGACGTTGGAGGATATGCTCAGACCCTGTGTATTATACTTCCAAGGTCAGTGGAGTAAATTCCTACCTTTGGTGGAGTTTTCATACAACAACATCTATCATTCTAGCATTAGAATGGCTCCCTGTGAAGCATTATTGGAAAAAAGTGTAGGTCTCCGATACACTGGGATGAAATTGGTGAAAAGAAACTTTTGGGCCCAAATATGATTCAAGAGATAACAGAAGTCGTGTTACAGATTTGACAAAGAATGCAAACTACTCAAAATTGGCAGAAAAGTCATGCAGATCAACGAAGAAGGGTGCGGGAGTTTGAGGTAGAAGATCAAGTATTTTTGAAAGTAGCACCAATGAAGGGCATCATGCGATTCGGGAAAAAAGGGAAATTAAGTCCCAGATACATTGGTCCATTCTCTATGATTGAAAAAATTGATGATGTTGCTTACAGACTGGATCTGACATCATCTATGTCCCAAATACATAATATATTTCATGTGTCTATACTGAGGAATTATATTGTTAATCCTTCTCATATTCTGAAGAATGAACTAGTGTAATTAAAGACAAATTTGAGCTACGAAGAAAAGCCTGTATAGATTTTGTTACGAGAAGTGAAACAACAGAGAAATAAATAGATTCCATTGGTTAAAGTGTTATGGAGAAATAAATCAGTAGAAGAAGCCACTTGGGAAAGGGATGATAAAATAAGAACTAAGTATCCTGAACTTTATCGGTAAGTGAAATTTCAGGGATGAAATTTTTATAAGGAGGGGAGGATGTGATACCCCAACCTCTCACTACTCACCTGACCAAATATGATTCTTGAATTACATGTTAGTTGTGTGCTATTTTCATTTATATTGACATCATATAATTTATTTTATTTTATACGGTATTCTTAATCATTAAACTTAATTTTGAAGCTCTTGCACAGTATTGATTATCAAATCCCCTAACCTAAATGGTCAATTCTACATTAGGATAAGAAGAAAATTAGGTATCAATATGATAAATATTACTAGGTTATACATTATAATTTATAGAAGTGTTAAAGGTGTCACTAGTAAGTTTATACGATTTAATTTGATTTGATCAAGTTATTTCAAAAGTATATATTTGTAAATTAACACACTTGGGATATTAGACATGATATAATGTGATTTAATTATCATATTACAAGTTTAATATGTGCATGTGATTTTAGAAATGCAAACAAGACAATCATTTAAGAATCAGATGTCAATCTAAATCTAGATCGAATTAATAATTAAGAAATTAGGGTAGAATTTATTATCCGATCGTATGAAAATTAAAATAGGCTATAAATAGATAAATCAATAATGAGAAACACTAGATTACAGCTGTATAAGGTGTATGTCATATCAAATTTGAACCACAACTTGACACCTCAAGCTTTGCCAACTCAAGCTACCATTTCAATCTTTCTTTGTTTCTATCCTTGAACCATGACCAAAAACCATTTTTTTAGCTATTTCACCTCCAAAACCTCCATATTAAATTTTATAAGTTGCTCCCAAGTGATTCCAAGTAAATAAAAAAGTGAAGGAAGCAAAGGGAAGTAAGGAGGAGCAAGTAGAAGTTTAAATTTGTGCATAGGTGAGCTTAACTCATATTTTTTATTTAAGTTCTTGAATTGTTTGAGGGTTTATGATTTTTAAAGATTCTATTATTATTTATAATCATGTTAGGATGTTATCTATGGTCTTATAATTCATAAAAGAGGGATTTTTAGTTGCAAAATCGTAATAGAAATCAATAGGGACATAACTGTACACTTGTTGGTTTTTGTTTTTAAAGATTTATATATGTATATAACTTGATTAAAACATATATATTTCACCATATATGTGTTTATATATGAGTTTAGGTGATGTATATAAGTTTGGAGAGGTTATAAATGGAAATATGGTTTGATATTTAAAGAGACACTCAAAACTGTCATGATAGAACTTACAGTTTTTGTGCTGCGATAAGTGGGCTGGTTTTATTGAGGTAAATCAGTGATTTTAGGCAATTATAAAATATGATTACATTTCTCTACATGTTAGCTTAGTGTGGTAAAAATTTGGGAGTGATTGCATATGCTTAAAGATGTCAAAGTTAGCATGCAACTTTATTGGACAGCAAGAAAATATGAAAATGTGAATCTGTCCCATTTGATAACTTAGCATGTTTCAACCTAAACATGTTGCTATTGAGTTCTAGCAATTAGGTACATACTATTAGAGTGATAATACTTCAATTACATGATGTTTACATGTATCTAAGATGAGAAATTAAGGTATTTGAGGGACTATATTGGGTTCTACTTTGTGAAAGCTTGATTGTTACCTAGATAGCTTGGTGTTTAAGGTCTTAGTATGAGATTTTGTACTTTCAACATGCGAAATTGGGAATGGTGCTTGATGTTGGGTAATATTACAAGCTATTTTACATCTAAGGTTGGAGACTAAACAAATCTAAACTAAGGCACCAACCAAATGAAAGGTAAGTAAAGATTCATCTGCAACTATAATGTATAGACATAGTAAATGTGTGATTTATATGTAATATCATAGATCATATGTGCATAGCAGAGGGCAAACATTACTGTCATTCATGTCCATTGAGTATGCATATGTGGGCATTGGCACGTGCATGCATCATATACGAGCATTATAATAAATCTTGCATTGCATGGCATGATTCTGATAAAGAAAAAATATTTTGCTGACCACTACTAGTGCACCGCAGCATGCATGGATTTGCATGGTTGTATGCATAGATTTATAGGTTCGCGTGCATGGATTTGCATGCTTATGAGTATGCATGGATTTGCATGTTTATATCATTATTGGCCATTGGATTATGGCGGTGTGCAGAGCTCTTTTTTGGTGTATGGGATAGTAGCATTGGTCAGGGGCCCAAGAAAGAAATGATTTTGAGAGAAATATTTTGATGCATGGAATTGCATTGTGGGCATAGTATTTTGAAATGTATGACTTGATATTGTGGATTATTCTTTCACATGCATAATCTTTATTTGTTGAGGGTTGACTCATATAGTGTATGCATTGTAGGTGAGCACGACGATGCTTGAAACATATTTTACTGGTTGAGCGGCTGTTGGAGCTGTGAAATATTTATTTCGGAATAACTCCTGAATCTATCCCAGCTCATGGTAGTAATGTCCTCTATACTGCTAATCATATCCCACCAATGGCCTGCATTACCGCGAAGCATGAAAGTGGCACACATTACCCTCTCATCTACTGGCACCCTGCTGTACTGGAATATGTTCTCCAGGGTCCTCAACCAGTCCTCTACAGCGGTAGGATCAATAGCATCCTCAAATGTTGGGGGATTATATTCGTAAATTTGAACAATTGTCCAGGTTTGCTACGCACATGGTCAGCACTGAAGTACTGAAAGTAGAGAGATTTCTGGAGGGTTTGAGGCCAGAGTTATACGGGATGTGAATATGGTGGGTACTCAAGGGGTGACATTTTCACAGGTGGCTGAGAGGGCGTTGGTGGCAGAACAAGCTGAATTGAGAATCGTTCGTGCACAGGAGGCTCGACAGCAGTTCAGGCAGCAGGGACAGAGATGGACTGTGGGGCAAAAGAGGCCTGTCCAAATGCAGAAGCCAATCCAAATACAAAATCCAGGATTTAAATTCCAAGGAGAATGAGGCCAACAACAAGAAGGTCAAAATAAGAGGCCCCGGGTCAAACAAGGAAAGACATCGATACCAGAAGGTGTGTGTAAAAAATGTGGTAATCGACATACTGGAGGCTGCTATATAGATACTAGGACGTGCTTTCGATGCGGAATGCCGGGACATATTGCTAAATTTTGCCCAGGTAAATAAAATCACATCGGCCAAAAGAATGTACCAGCCAGGTGTTCACCATGACCAGGGCAGATGTAGAAGCAAATCCATCGATGGTGACAGGTAAACTTTATATTTCTAATGTACCAACACTTGTGTTATTTGATTCTGGAGCCATGCATTCATTTACATCCACTGAGTACGTGAAGAGGTTGGGTAGAATACCAGATATAGCAGAAATCAGTTATAGTGTAACAGTCCCCTCTGGTGATGCTAGACAAACCGATCGAATTTTGAGAGCTTGTGCTATACCTATTGAATGTAGATAATTATATGCTGATTTGATTGTGCTGGATATGAATGATTATAATGTCATTTTGGGCATGGATTGGTTGTCAAAGTATGGGGCTACTATCGACTGTAAGGAAAAGACAGTAACATTTCAACTTTCTGGGAAATTTTTTTTCACATTTGCCAGCATTGTCAAGAATTTTAGATTCCCTGTGGTTTCAGCAGTGAAGGCACAACGATTACTTGACGATGGTTGCGAAGGGTACTTGGTGAGTATCATGAGCATTGAGGAACAACACCCACCAACTCTGAGTGAAATACCAGTGGTGCGGGAATATATTGAAGTATTCCCAGATGATCTCCCGGGACTGCCACCAGATCGTGAAATAAAGTTTGTTATTGACATACAACCAGGAACGTCTTCAATCTCAAAACTCCCTACAGAATGGCTCCATTGGAATTCAAAGAATTGAAAGTACAATTATAAGACTTGTTGGATAAGGGATTCAACAGACCGAACTTTTCACCTTGGGGAGCGCTGATTTTGTTTGTACGTAAGAAGGATGGCATCATGAGACTGTGGCATCGATTATCGAGAGTTGAACAGGGTCACAATTAAGAATAAGTATTCATTACCCAGAATCGATGATTTATTTGACCAGCTTCAGGGTGCCGCAATATTTTCAAAGATTGACTTATGCTCTGTGTACCATCAATTGAAAATAAAGGAAGAGGATATCCCCAAGACGTCATTTAGTACAAGATATGGGCACTATGAATTTTTGGTGATGCCATTTGGATTGACTAACGCTCCAACAGCATTCATGGATCTGATGAACAGAGTGTTTAAAGAATTTCTGGATAAATTTGTTATTGTGTTCATAGATGACATTCTAGTTTACTCCAGAACTAAAGAAGAGCATGCCGCACATTTGACACAAGTACTAGAGGTCCTGAAAGTGAAGCAGTTATACGCCAAATTCAAGAAATGCGAGTTCTGGTTGGATCGTGTGGTATTCTTGGGACATGTTATATTAGGAGCGGAATATCAGTAGATCCAAGTAAAGTTAAATCTATCAACAACTGGATGCAGCCTACTAATCCTTCAGAAGTGCGCAGTTTTCTGGGTTTAGCTGGATATTACCGAAGATTTGTGGAGGGGTTCTCCAAGATTGCAATGCCATTGACACAACTAACCAGAAAAGGGGTGATGTTTAGATGGACGGATATGTGTGAGCGAAGTTTCCAGGAGCTAAAAAAGAGGCTGACTTCAGCACCTATTCTCTCAATTCCATCTGGTACGGGAGGATTCGTAATTTACAGTGACGCGTCGAAGAATGGATTAGGATGTGTACTGATGCAGAATGGCAAAGTAATTGCGTATGCATCCAGGCAACTTAAAGAGTACGAAAAAAATTATCCCACGCACGACTTGGAACTTGCTGCTGTAGTATTTGCGCTTAAAATATGGAGGCACTATTTATGTGGTGAACGGTGCGAGATCTATATTGATCACAAGAGCCTCAAATACTTCTTCACATAGAAAGAGTTGACTATGCGGCAGCGAAGATGGCTAAAACTGGTAAAAGATTATGATTGTGTGATCAATTACCATCCCGGTAAAGCCAACGTTATAGCTGATGCATTGAGCCAAAAATCCACACAAAGTACAATAGCTATGGCTTTAATTCAGAAATCGGAACTGAATGAGTTGAAGAAAATGAATATGGAGATTTTACAGACAGGAGTAATAGAGGCAAAGTTGGCAGCCCTGATGCTTCAGCCTACGCTAATTGATAGGATAAACAGGGACAACGAGATGATGAATATCTCATCAATATGAGAAAATATGTTGCTACAGGGAAGTCTCTTGAATTTGAGATGACTCATAATGATGTTTTACAATTTAGAGGGCGGTTTTGTGTGCCAAATATTGATAACATTTGGAAAGATATTTTAAAAGAAGCACATTCAACCCCTTATTCAGTACATCCAGGGGCTACCAAGATGTATAGAGACTTGAAAATGCATTATTGGTGGCCGGGTATGAAAAAGAACATCACCCAGCATGTGGAGCAATGTCTAACATGTCAGCAGATAAAGGCCGAACATCAAAGACCCGCAGGGACTTTACAACCTCTACTTATTCCAGAATGGAAATGGGAAAGGATCACCATGGATTTCGTAACTGGTTTGCCAAAGACTACTAAGAGTCATGATGCTATTTGGGTTATCGTTGATAGATTGACCAAGTCTGCTCATTTCCTTCCCATATGTTCTACCTATTCCATGGATCGCTATGCCCAATTATACGTTCAGGAGATTGTCAGACTTCATGATGTGCCATTGTCTATTGTTTCTGATAGAGATTCAAGATTTTTGTCTGCTTTTTGGAGGAGTTTACACAAAGCTTTGGGAACACAATTATCATTCAGTACAACATATCATCCTCAGACGGATGGGCAATCTGAATGAACAATACAGACGTTGGAGGATATGCTCAGAGCCTATCTATTAGACTTCCAAGGTCAGTGGAGTAAATTCCTACCTTTGGTGGAGTTTTCGTACAACAACAGCTATCAGACTAGCATTGGAATGGCTCCCTATGAAGCATTATATGGCAGAAAATGTAGGTCTCCGATATACTGGGATGAAGTTGGTGAGAAGAAACTTTTGGGCCCAGATATGATTCGAGAAATGATAGAAGTTGTGTCACAGATTCGACAAAGAATGCAAACTATTCAAAATTGGCAGAAAAGTCATGCAGATCGATGAAGAAGGGCGCTGGAGTTTGCGGTAGAAGATCAGGTGTTTTTGAAAGTAGCACCAATGAAGGGCATCATGCGGTTTGGAAAGAAAGGAAAATTGAGTCCCAGATACATTGGCCCATTCTCAGTGATTGAAAGAATTGGTGATGTTGCTTACAGACTGGATCTGCCAATATCTATGTCCCAAATACACAATGTATTTCATGTGTCTATGCTGAGGAAATATATTGCTAATCCCTCTCACATTCTGAAGAATGAACTAGTAGAATTAAAGGCAGATTTGAGCTATGAAGAAAAACCTGTACAAATTTTGTTACGAGAAGTGAAGCAGCTGATAAATAAACAGATTCCATTGGTTAAAGTTTTATGGAGAAACCAATTGGTAGAAGAGGCCACTTGGGAAAACGAGGATGAAATGAGAACTAAGTATCCTGAACTTTTTCAGTAAGTGAAATTTCGGGGACGAAATTTTTATAAGAAGGGGAGGATGTGATACCCGAGCCTCTTACTACTCACATGGCCAAATATGATTCATGCATTACGTGTTAATTTTATATGCTATTTGCATTTCTATTGACATTGCATAATTTATTTCATTTTATACGACATTCTTGAATATTAAACTTAATTCTGAAGCTCTTGCACGGTATTAGTTATTGAATTTTCTAATCTAAGTAGTTGATTTTATATTGAAATAAGAAGAAAATGAGGTGGATCAATATTAGATATGGATGGGATATATAGGTTATAATTTTGGAAGTGTTAAAAGTGTTACTAGTAAGCTTATACGGTTTAATTTGATTTGATCAAGTTATTTCAAAAGTATATATTTATAAATTAGCTTACTTGGGATATTGGACATGATATAATATGATTTAAGTGTCATATTACAAGGCCCATATGTGCATATGATTTTAGAAATGCAAACTAGATAATTCTTTAAGAATCAGATGCGAATCGGTTTGGAGATCGAATGAATGGACATAGGAAATAACTATGGGAATGAATGGTGACTAAGATAGGTTGCAACCAAATAAAAATAGGTGAGACACACAAGATTAGGGCTGCAAGATAAGGGATAAAATCAGATTTTACCATTTACTTGCCACCTCATGCTTTCTTATTAAGCTTAAGCTAACATCTCAAGCTAACACCTTAAACCCTTCACCCTTAAGCCACGACCAGACCCTCATTTCAGTCATTTTCATATTCCACACACACCTTAAGGTCTCCAAGTGATCCAAATTGATTCCAAGTTGAAATAAAAGCAAGAAAAGCAAAGGAGAAGTGATTACCATCAAGTTAACCTCAAAATCTGCATAGGTAACACTTATCTATGGTTTTTCCTTTGGTTTTCAGATTATTATGAATGGTTTTATTGTTTATTATGCTTTCAATATCTCTTATAAAAATGTTAGGAAGTTTTTAGTTAGACTTTGGTGCACAAAGAAAGGGTTTTTGATGACAAACACTTAATAGGAAATACTTGTGGCAGAAACTGTCATCTTACTGTTTTCTTGTGTTTTAGGCTTCAAAAGTGTATGGTATGTTGAATAAAACCTATAATTATTACCATTTACATGACCATATTTTAGTTAAGAGTATTATAATGAAGTTTTATCAGTTGGAAATTGAAATAGAGAATGATATTGGAGAAACACTCAAACTACCAAAATAGCAAAATCTGTTTTGGTGTGCTGTGAAGGAGATTGAATTAGGGGAGCTAAACCCATTATTTTTGGTAATAATATGACCTGGTTGTCTCCTTATATATTTTATCTAAATATGGTGAAAATTTTGGAGTGATTGAATATACTTAAGGGTGCCAAAACTATTAATGTCATGAAGTGTGCAAGACTGTCACGGTAGGTAACAATCTGTTTCAGTATGTCGTGAAGAGAGCTGAACTTGGGAAGCTATATCCATGATTTTTAGCAATTATATGATATGGTTACATTTATATACATGTATCTAAGTGTGGTAAAAATTTGGGAGTGATTGGATATGCTTAGGGATGTTAAAATTATCATGCAACTAAACTTGACAGCAAGAAAATATGAAAATGTGAATCTGCCACATTTGATCACTTAGCATGTTTCAACCTAGACATGATGTTTGCATGTATTTAAGATGAGAAATTGAGGTATTTGAGGGACTATATTGGGTTCTAGTCTGTGAAAGCTTGATTGTTAGCTTATAGCTTGGTGTTTAAGGTCTAGTATGAAATTTTGTGCTTTCAACTTGCCAAATTGGGAATGGTGCTTGATGTTGGGTAATATTACAGGCTATTTTACATCTAAGGTTGGAGAGGAATACTAAACAAGTTTAGACTAAGCCACCAACCAAGTGAAAAGTAAGTAAAGATTTATTTGCAACCACAATGCATAGACATAGTAGATGTGTGAATTATATATAATATCATAAATCATATGTGCATAGTATAGGCTCTCCATTGAGCATACATACATGGGCATTGTCATTAGCACGTGCATGCATCATATACGAGCGTTGTGATAAATCTTGCATTGCACGGCATGATTCAGAGAAAGGAAAATATTTTGCTGACCACTACTAGTGCACCGAAGCATACATGGATTTGCATGGTCTTATGCATGGATTTGTAGGCTCGCGTGCATGGATTTGCATGCGTAGGAGTATGCATAGATTTGCATGCTTATATGATTATTGGCCATTGGATTATGGCGGTGTACAGAGCTCTTTTCCGGTGCATGGGATAGTAGCGTTGGTCAGGGGCCCAAGAAAGAAATGATTTTGAGAGAAATATTTTGATGCAGAAAATTGCATTGTGAGCATAGCATTTTGAGTTGCATGACTTGATATTGTGGATTATTCTTTGACATGCATAATCTTGTTGTACCACTTGTTGTATTGTCTAATGCTCTTGGGATAGATTTGCAACCTGATGTTGCAATATGGGAAGTGGGTGAAATGACTGTGGAACCCCAAGTTGCATCACTGAATGAAATGCAAAAGGAGACTGTTGATACTGGAGTGCAAGAAACTGATGCACTTACTATTGAAACAAACCCAACAACATAATCACTTGTTGAACCATCTGCAAAACCCCTTGTTGAATGCCCTGTTGAAATAAGTATTAGTACTGAAAGTGCAGGTGTTGATGGCCATGTCACATTATTTATTGAACCAACTACTAGAACAGGATCAACTGTTGAGCCCCCTATTAAACCACATGTTGCCACACAAGTTGCTACTGATTATGTTGAACTTGAATACAAGCCTAATTCAAATTAGAATACAAGGTCAGCATACTCTGCTTCTTTCTATGTTGTTGAGAATAAGGTAATTTGGAAGTATATATCCATGTAAAAATTGCATATTAAACATCCTATTTATATTCTTGATCATGCTAAGTAGGGGATTGATAAACTATTAGAGAAGAGGCAAATTTTGAGTACTGTGACTAAGATTGAGCCTTTTGCCACAAGAGTGATTTACGAAATTTATGCAAATTTGTCCTCCAAAATTGGTAAACTTAAGAAATTTATGCATTTTCTCATGCTAAAATAAATGAATACTTTAGATGACTGTTGTGGGAAATGAAGCTAGGCCTACTAATTTTAATGTCATCGTTTTTGAACTTACTAGAAGAATAAAGACTGTTTGGCCTAGTGCCTCTTATTTTTCAAGTGCTGATCTCACTCTTCGTTATGCAATCCTGCATAAAATGGCCATAAAGAACTGGACTCCAACCTCTAATACAACAGTAATTGTGAAAGATCAAGTTGTTGCTCTTTTGTACAAGCATACCTATTGACATAGGTTAACTCATGTTTTACCAGACTTTGAGGGGTTTTTTTATTGTTCATTTATTTCAGAAATTTTTCAAAATTCTTGTTGAGTAAAGCAAGTGAATCATTCATATCATCACCATTCTCATGATGTGGTTTTTTTCCCTTTTTGTTCTAGTTCAAATTAATTTAGAAAGCTCTCAGTGCTCCCTTCAATTTATCTAACCTCAGTGTTGTAACATCCCGAGCTTCCTCTATAGTAATCACTTTATATGCGAATCTTTCAAGAAATGATCTTAAAGCTTTTCTAACAAGCTTAAAATCAGTATACTTTTCTCTTAATGCATGTTTGTTCATTAGCAATATCGCATAGTTTTACATTAAATTCAGCAATCATCTCATTTTCTTGCATTCTTAAGTCTTTAAACCTATTAGCAAGAATTTGAAGTTTGGGCATTCTCACGGCCTTGGTTTCTTCATATGCAACTTGAATCACGTTTCCTTAGAAATTCGTAGGTAGAGATCAGTTTAAATTTATTCTCATCTACTGCACTAAATATGACATTTAGTGCCTTCGAGTTGAAGTTTGCAACTCTATCCTC
This sequence comes from Paulownia fortunei, assembly GCA_019321725.1. Classification (NCBI taxonomy): domain Eukaryota; kingdom Viridiplantae; phylum Streptophyta; class Magnoliopsida; order Lamiales; family Paulowniaceae; genus Paulownia; species Paulownia fortunei. The sequence continues at coordinate 14,021,238 of CM033107.1, read as the reverse complement.
ATTAGTTGACCAATCGACTTCTGGTTTGAGAACAGTTTCTCTGTTTGCATCAGTAGTAATTGAATGCTGCCATCTGTCAAAACTGACTTCTATACTCGTTCATCAAGTTACTTGATGAATGCTCTCATCTTGAATTTTCAATAAGAAAAATTGAATCCATCAAGTAATAGGGGATGTGACACTGAACTTCCTTCACGAAGTTGTTCCTTACCTGCAATAGATAAAAACTAGAATCTCACTAATTAGTTTTTTTTAGTAAACGACTCTTTAGTAAGTTCAACTTAAATCCTTAGTGTTATTTGAAGTGTTGTCATCAAGGTGATTGGTGCGTTAATAGTGTAACATCAAGTTGAAACATGTAGTAGAAATAGAAAATAAACATAAGAATTTTTAACGTGTCTCAGATACAAAGTATCCTACTGCACGAGGCTACGCGCAAAATAAGAGATAATCTACTATCAATATTTACAGAATACAATATATAAAATTAAATCAATTTAAATACTTCCTCTCAAATTGAAGATCATTCTTTGCATTCCACTAAATAGTTATTTTTGCGAGCTCCCCTCAACTTTAATCAGTACGATTGGACTCTCTCCAACTCTGAACTCCTTCAAATAGTTAACGCGCCCATCTCATAAAGACTTTATACCTTTTCTCCTAAAGAATATATAAGAGTACGCTTGTCTTATACTTGAATTATTTTGTAGCGCTATGTAGTTCATCCACTTGTTTCTTCAAGGTTCGAGACTTGGTATTTATACAACGCATTCAATTTTAGTTGAATCTCCTCAGATCGAGCATTGATTAGCTGCATGTCTTGACTTAATCATTATGTTGATTTTTTTTCCCTTATTTTGAACATCCTTCAAGATCTTTTCTTTTTTATCAAACCAAATCAAGCATATTTTAAATTTCAGCACGTTTATCTCTAATTTGATTTCACATCATACCTAAAATAAGTATCTTGAAACTCCTTCAATTATGAAAACCTACACAGATTAAAATTAAATAATTTATTAAATTATGTATCGTCAGTATTGTAACAGCTTTTGCAGCACCAACTTACTACATAGAAAAATAATTTTTAATAAATGTCAACTTTTAGATATTAATAATATTTTCTTGAATCTTGAATTTTTGTTAATTATTGACATCCAACGAACTACACAAAAAATATTAAAAAATCTCAAATTCATAAATTAAGCTATGTAAAATACTTTTACTACAAATAAATGAATATGGTTAAAAGAAACTTTCTTATAATTTACTATTTTCTTTTGTCCTTATCCAAGTGGCTCTCAATGTTAGGCGACGCATTACTTCAATTTCATGGGCAAATACCAATCATGAAGAAAGGCGATAATATTTAGCTAATCTTTGTCGAGCCATCTCAATCAAAGTTGATTAAAAAATGGCGCAACATGTTGAAAGCATGTAACATCCAACACACAAAGAGTCAAGTATTGGTATGTTACACAAACAACCACACCGACAGCATTTGAGAAAGTATTTTGATTTTAATTGAAGTAACAAAATAAAAAATATAATTAAAAAGTTAAATTAGAAAAAGTTCAATAAGAAATTATTGAATGTATACAATTGTAATAAACAATTTACTGTTCCCTCCATCCCATAAAATATGTCTGAATTTTTATTTTCATTTGGCCCGCGTATACAGTCTTGTATCTAAATTTAGACCAAATAATTATTTAAATATTGGCTATTATGCTCCTCCTTAATTTGATTAATTTAAACTTGCCTTTTACACATTCCGTGATTTACATACATTAGGTATGGCAAATGAGAAATTAAAAACATCAGTTACGCATTCTTAAATTTAGTTTAGATTTTCATTTCTTATGGTGTAGCAACACGTTACCTCACATCTTGGGTTCGAATACCTACCTTGGACTTCCATCTCCACCCCATCCAAATATATAGCACTTGACTCATGAAATTATTTTCATTCAAATAATTTACAACTTTAAATTATTTTTATGGTGGCAATTTATCCATTGACACACCTCTTTTCTTGTTATAATTTCACATTTTGTAGATAATATTTTACTTGATTTATTTCAAAATTTCAATGAATCACTTAATGAACAATAAAAAAAGTTAACTGTCAAAAAAATATGAACAGTCGCAACAACACACAAATATACTGTGACTTGTGATCCATAAGTCTTTTTATGAAATCATATTTTGGCTGTGAAAAGATTTTTCTTTTCTGTTTTTGTGTTTGGTACACACAAAAAGACTTTACAAACTCTATATAAATACTGATATTTTTATGCCACATAACTATAATGTAACAAATTCTAACATCGCTTGTACACTTGTCACTATAATTTATCTAATTTAAGTTTGTGAGTAGTGTAAATAATTTATCATAAAATTATACTCACATTGTCTTAAATTTATCATTCTTATTTTTTTTTAAAATCTCTCAAAATAAATTTTTTTTTTATTTTTTTTTAAACTATAATTTCAATTAAAATAATAATGCGATACTAGTAGCTTTCAACTACTACTTTTGAGAATAATAACATAAAAATATATAATTTTTTTTACTTTTTCAACTCTAACCTAAAACTTCATTTCCAATCAAATGATATTTTTTTTTTTTTTTGGAATGAAGAGAGTATAACAAACTAGTAAAGCGAATATCACTTAAAAAAAATAACGTCAAACTTCAAAACCATTGGATAAAATTCCCCTAATTTACCAAAAAACCCCAACTCTATTTGTATTCAAAGACTAACTTTTGAGAATTTAGTCCTAATTCATTTCCATTTGAATCAATTTGATAAGACTTGTCAAGTTTTAATGCACAGCCGTGCCAACCTCAATAGTAAGCAGTGGCATTCGTGGAGCAAGGATTGTGCCTAATCGTATATCAAATTTGGTAATCAGGAAAAATTCACATTTTCTATTCCGATACTATTTAACTAGATTTGTGAATTATTGAACGTACATATAATAATATTACAAAATAAAATACAGACATCACCATATATAATTTAATAATTTATATAGGAATAACAATGGATTGGGTGTGAGACAATTTTACCAAAACTTGAAACACGATTCACCAAAGTTTTTATGGACCCCCAGTCCAAACCCAAGAACATGAGGGTTGAACTAGACTCTTTAGACTAATTTTATAATTTAAAAATATTATATAAATATTTTTAAAAAATAATGTAATTAAGAAAGAACTAATTATTTATAAAATTAAATGAACATATTTTAGTTTTTGAAAAATTAAAAATTTCAAAATATATTTATTATTTTTATATATATATTTAAAGCATATAAACTATTTATTAATTGGATATTATTATTTTAATTTTTAAGAGTATTATTTTATGTTTTATAAGTTAGTGTATACACATGTTTCATATATATATGAATATAGATCACATAAACACACACACACACACACACACACACACACACACACACATATATATATATATATATAATAACTAGAAAAATATATGCATATTTTAAACTTAGGTTCAGGTTGGATTCAAATTTAAAATTTAAAACTCAAAAATTTATTCTAAATTCATTTATAATCTCAAAATTTGCTCCAAAAAAATAAATTTAGAATAATTTAAATTTAACTCGAACTTATTGTCATTCTTAATTTATAATTTTATTTAAATAAGTACTCGTATAAATGATATCTTGAAAACCCAAATAATTTAAAATATGCATGTAGATCCATGTCAATCAAACTCGAGTGAAATTGGCGCAAAACATGTATAGCACATGTAACATCCAGCACTTAACAGTCAAACGCTGCCAATCTGTGTTAAGACAAACAGCCACGCGGACAACATTTCAGTAAGTAACTTTATGTTTATTTGAACTAACAAATTAATTAATATAACAAAGAAAACTTAAAAAAAATTCAATAATTGAATATATTGAGTGTAAACATATGCAATGAACACTGTACTAATAGTAAAAAAATAATTTGTGGAAAGTAATATTGAAAATTTAAACAGTACAATATACGTTAGTTAGTGAGTAAAATAGTTATACCTTTTGAAAATAAGCATTTTCTTAAAAGTTACACTTTCTCCTGAGAATATTTCTTAAGTTTTTGAAGTTTTATCTTTTATAAGAAAGATACATTCTTAATGGTTGTGGCTTTAATTTTAGGAAGAGAAGTGAATATCTACAGATTATTATTTTTTATGAATTTTTTCTAAGATTTATACATATTTTTAACTAAGAAATGCGACTTTTAATCAAAGAGTCATGTATTTTTATGAAACTACATATTAGTCACTAAAGTTGCTATAAACTCTCTACAAACGCCAAATCTAAACTTTACAATTATATAACACGATCTAAAAATTCCCAGCACTTCCTGTATTTGAAGATTAAATATCTTCGGTTCTGTTTGGAACTGGTTTGGTTTCAATTCCAATGTTTACATGGAATATAAGTGGGAATATTGAGATGATTTATTAAGTAAAAATATGTGGGGATGACGATGTATGTTTAGGAGTGTTTTTGAGGGAGACACTTCCAAATGTAAATGTCATATCTTATCTAGTTAGTAGTGTCCATCATTATTTCATATGATTATTTATTATTTTTAAATTAATATAATAATTGAATAGTGTAAATATATATTTTTTATTGATAATATGATTTGAATATGTATAAGATAAACATATATATATATGTATATTTATTTGTATGTATAATAATGATTAGGACTTTTTTATAATATTTTAGGAAGGGTTGAAAGTGTATTTAAAAAATTTGGTGTTTGAATGTTTGGGAGTGATTCCTTAAAAAAGCAAAACTGATGAAACCAAAATGAAACCTCTCCAAAACATAGGCTTGAGAATTGAGTCCTACCTAGTTAACTATTGAACTAAATTAACTACTATATCTTTTTAAACACTATAGAATCCATGGGATTCAATTTTGATAATTGTGGCATGTTGAGAAAAGATTATATTAAGTGTGGGCATGACATTGAAGCATCACCAAAGTATAGAGGCTTGACGGACCTTTGGTGTTGCCATCATCTAGCTAACCTAATTTTCCATTTTGGATAGTGTGGCACTGGGCAAGCGTTCTCTAGACTACACTATTGCAATTGAAGCTGTTTGCAACTTAGACATGAAAATGACAATTGAAATCCGTGGAAAGAGAATATATAAAACTATTTCACTACCCTAAATTTCAGATGACAGTGACTTTCTTCTATTTTTAGTTCCACTCACTCCTAGTAAATATTTATAAATGAAAATTAAATTATTTTCTACTTATTGAAAATTATTTACAAGAAAAAATAAATTAAAACAAGCTCTACGTATGTTCTTAAAATCCAAAAATTTGAATATGCTAGCAACCTCTCGAACTCTATCTTGCTCTCAGTCCTATTCGATAAATTTTTTATTAGACCTTAACTAAGGAATGAAATAAATATAAAAAGAAGAAGAGAAGAAGAAAATAAGGAACTAGAACAAGGAAAAGAAAAAAAATTATACTTTCCCGATATTATTTTTATTTATCCAGTTTGACTTGGCATAATATTTTAGATTAAAGTTAAAAAAGTAAGAATTTCTTATATGTTTTTATTATTACATTTAAAGAGTATTGATAATTAATGACTTTAAACAAAAAATATCTTTAAAAAATATTTTAAAAACAAAATTTTGAGACATTTCAAAAAATAAAATATTTAAAATAAATAGAGTAATTTAGTAGACTCGAAAATATTAACTTTACAAAGAAAAGTCTCAAAAGGCATACGAAGCGCCACTCGTAGACAAATACCAACTCAATCTGCTTTTACTAGATGGGAGTATTGACCGATCGGTGTGGGATCAGCCCTAAGGCACTATGCTCTTTAATGGGAGGAGGTGGAACTTGCCTTATAACAACTCAATAAAGTTATCCTACATCCATGATTGCTTTTCTGTAATGTTCACATGTTAAAGAAGCAGGTCTAGCCACCCAAGAAAATGATTGCACTTTTGAGAATGAATAATTAAAGCAAATTCCTCTTCTTGTTGTTAATGATAGATATGTGGAAGTTTTTCTAGTGGGAACCAATTTTACCAACTCCATCAACCAGCTATTGGTTTATTTCTAGTTGTGTACATTTTCTTTTTGGCTCTTTCTATCAACTAGCAAATAAAGGAGAATGAAAGACGCACTATATCCAAAGTTGATATATATATATATATATAAGGTCACTCTCGAAATCATCTTGACATAAGAATTGGAGAATATGATAACATAAAGTCACTAATGAAATTCGAATGTAATAGCCACTAGGCTGATTGATATGCCGACAGTTTGTATTAAGTGTAAATTAAGAATTTATCGACCAAAAAATAATAACAAAAATACTAATAATATTGATATGGAATAGCTACAAATCTCCAAACATCTCATGATTGCTTTTCTGTAATGTTCACATGTTAAAGAAGCAATTCTAGCCACCCAAGAAAATGATTGCACTTCTGAGAATGAATAATTAAAGCAAATTCCTCTTCTTGTTGTTAACGATAGATATGTGGAAGTTTGCATACGGATCAACTTTAGATTCCAATGAAAACTGTCCACAGCTTAAATCAAAACTAGATCTAGAAAAAATAAATGCAAAGAATAGGATGTTGAGAGATGCCAAAAATAAATGACATCCCTTGTAAAATGGCGCAGAAGGTGTATTTATAGGCATTAATTATGGTCCTTGGTTTTATGGGCTATTTCTTATTTTGGGCCTCGTGGGCTTATTTACCTTGTTGAGCTAGAATTTATTATTTCTAGGTTTTAGTCAAATTATAATCATCATACAGTCCCCAACTTTTAGGTGAGCTACTGCGAGCATAGTCCAGTCGAAAGTTAGTAATTTTGGACAGTGACTTATAGTTGTTTGGATGAAATCGGCCTCCGGTTGATGGAGGTGGGATGAGCCTATCTTTCGTCTCCAATATTTGGGTTAGGCAGCAGCTTTCCATTTTTTTGCTTTTCTAGGCAAGGTCATGCTTTGCCTTAATCTCAAGTTCCCAGGCTTGCCCATGCTTAGCGAGGGCATGCTTCGAATTCCATCCTTCGTATTAATATTACTGTGCATTGTTGTTGATTATAGGTTCTAGATAATAGAGCTTCAACCCCCCAAGACCATGTTGCTAAGAAGGCTTGATACGTTTAAGATAAGATTTCGGCCTTTTGATAGGATTTAGCCTTTGTTCATTAGGAACTTCGAGGTTTTTCAATCTTTTGCTTCAGAATTTCTACATCCGAATTCCATGATAGTTGTATCCCCTTCATTCAAATGTTTGTTGTTTCAGTGTACCATTCTTTGTTGAATGTGTTTGAGCATTGTGTTGTCATTTTTGCTTAATTTATTACTAGAAATTACATTTCTACTCGAGGACGGGATCTTAAACTCTACGTTTCTTGCTTCCTCCAGAATTGTTTATGCTACCGAGGGTGTGCTACAACTTTAAGGTTGCAAGGCCAAGTGTAAGTTGTGTCAAGTAATAAATTTTTCGTGAGTTCGAGGTCGATCCACAAGAAAGTTGTTTGAACAATTCAGGATTATATTTCTAAAAAAACAAAGATAGGCTTTATATAATTTAGAATATATAAAAAATATTGTATGCTATAATTAAAAATAAATCAAAGTAATAAAAATACTAAAAATTAGGGATCTGCTCTTGAGTTTTGGATAGAGAAACCATTATTTATTCTTTTTACCTCTTTTAATTGTCACTATTGTAATACATACATAATTAAGGTTCTAATGAAAAAATGTTATCAAATAATTCATTTAATAAGATAATCATAATATTATCTTACTATTTATAAATTATCTCTTAACGCCAACACTTATTTATGAAATCAAGTATTTATGCATACTTTTATTTATAACAAATTAAGGTTTCACGTTAGCAGTTGGTATAGTAAAATCAAACATCTAGCTAAATGAACTTGAGTATTTGTTGTGCCATTAATGATACATAAATCAAGAATCACTATAAAATAAGTAGGGTTTAGATCAAAAACTAAAACAATAATACAACACATTTAAATATTATCTACCTTTATAACCGTTCATCTTCCTCCATTAAGAGATTCACCCCTTTTTTTCTCAGTAAAATAAAATTTAGAAAAACATAATAAAAGTAGAAAAAACTGAAAATAGAAGTGAAACTAGAGAATATATTTTTATTACTACTAGAAAACTTACATTACTACTAGAAAACTTAGCTTAAAGAAACCCTTTACCCCCACTCTTACAAGCTTAATACATGACCTATTTATAGTGCTTGGAGTATGCAAGAGGCCAAACATATAATGGAGGAGTTAAACAATCAACTAATATGCTAGTTGTCAAGAGTTGGTAAGTTATTACACCAAATCCTTTAAATTTTTACCTACTCAATCGAAAAAAATTATTAGACCAGATACAACTAGATTTTGGTGATGAGTAAAGCATAAAAGTTGTATATATTTTTGTGTTGATATATTTGTATATGTAAGTTGTCAAATTTGGCTGCCGGATGAGGGAGATATGGTCAAATTACCGAATCATGTTCAAGATCCATCCTTCAACATCATCAATGCTTTATAGCATGTTTATTGACTATTTTGACATATTTTATCACCATCTTGTCTTCAGAAAATGTTTTTATTTATCTCTTGTGTATAACATATCCAAATTTGAGCATAAATTTATTTTTGGTTTAAGAGATAAGCCTAAATAGGTCAGGACTAAACTTAACTTTGATCTGAATTTTTGGTGAACTATTTTTGTACAACCACTTATAATCCAACTTTTTTGATCCTTACACATTTAGTATGGATCCAAAGTCTATATGAACTTGTAGATGAATGACTTATCAATCCATAGCTCAATAATTAACTCAAAATCATTTCAGAATTAAAAGTTACGCTAATTTCTCTAAAACCTACACAAAAGAAGATAAAACTTTTTATTATCATTTTTTATGTTGATTTCCCATTTTATACTTAAAGTATAAAAATACTTTAATTGAGAGTTCTAACAACAATTTCAAAGTGAAAATAAATTTATAAATTCTAATCAATTGTACACTTTTAAATGTTCATCACACCCCCCAACCAACTTATTACTAGTCTCCAGTAATTATAGTGTAATGAAATGAAATACCATAAAAAGGAACATGGCATGATTATTAGAATTTAAAAAAAACCTGTAAAATAGTCTAACAATCACAAATAATTATTTATTAGAGATTACAGATGCTATCGAGAATTTTTTAGACTTTTCATAAGATATGTGTATATGCACTAAGTCAACCTTTTCTTCCACAGACCAAGATACATATATAATTTCAAAATCAATCATGAAAAAAACCTCAACCCTATACCATCGTAGGTAAGTATTTGCCATTTAAATTGGTCAAGTGTTAACTCATGGAGTTGGAATATAGTTAAAAACACCAGAGAAATGTCTTAAATGATTTAGGACAAGCATTCAAACTAAAATTGAGTATAAGATAGGTAGCCACAAAATTTAAAATACCTAGTCTGTCTTACCAAAATATACCTCGAAATTTCATTGGTTAATCTAAAACCAAAATGGTGATTTTTTTTGTATTTTTTTTTCATTTTTTTGTATTTTTTTATGCAACATGACTCACATGATAACAGAAGATCAAAATAAGGGTTTATAATTATACTCACATCACTAGCTACAAAGCGAAATATTTTAATAGAAATAAATAACTACACAGGTTTATCTAATTCATTTATCAACATACAAGGTAGACATAATTAAGCATTTCAAATTGAAACGAAACCAATTCAAATGAAATTAAAGTTCAGAATACTTATTTTCTCAAACTCTACACTTATTCACAAAAGATGTGGGAATATTAAAAAGTAAATACTTTAATATGGTCGGAATTTTCAGTTATATGTATCACAACCAATCTTTCCACAAGGCTTAGGATGTGCACAAGACTACTTTTTTTAAGATAGTACCCTTTGACTTTAAATAAAAAAGGATTTTAATTATATTTTGACAATTCACAAAATTTTAGTTAAAAATTTCACAAACATGCCATGTTATGCAAAAAAAAATAGGGGTGCATCTCAAGAGTATCAAAAGATTACCCTTTACTCTAGCCACCATTACTCATAGTTTCAACGGACCCAAAAGAAAACACGCTTGAATTTTTTAAAAAAAAATAAGAAAAACACACTATAAACACACAAGACATGATATCAACTATCCTCTCTCCCAACCTAATTGAGACGTTGTCCCCAATATAAAAAATAGATAAGAAAGTAGAGTTTAAAAGATATCATCTGAAATGTGGCTTATTGAAAAAAAAATAAAGCTGAAACAACACAAAACACACCATTAGTTGAAACCATTAAGGATAAATTTCACGGGTTGAAAGTCAAATTCATTTTGCATTTTCGACCATTGTTCCTATTGGACCAATCCACACAGGCCAAGGTTGGATCAGGTTCTGGCATATATGTTAGAAGTTGATCAATCAACTGGTCAGGTGTCGGAGCATAAATGAGGATTTTTCTAGCAAACGGTGAAATAAAACCTTTCGTTATAGCATGATCTATAAAAGATATCAAACCATCATAGAAACCATTAACATTAAGAATACTTATAGGTTTCTGGTCAATGTTGAGTTGTGCTCAAGAGACAACTTAGAATAATTTCTCAAGTGTACCAAAACCACTAGGTAGAGCGATGAATGTATCCGCATTGTTTAATATGTTAGGCATTCTATCGTGAATATGTGACACTTTTAGCTCATTTTGATGGTCATACCTGTGATATTATGTACTGTTAAAGTTTTTGGATAATTCCTAAAATTTTGACTCATTCTGCATAAGTAGAAGTAGCAACACTCCCCATCAACCCCAAATTGTCTGCCCCATACACTAAATGATTTTTTCTTTCTGCTAACGTTTGACCAAGGTTATAAGGTGCCCCTATAAACTGACCATTTTTTCCATGATTGGATCCACAAAAGACACAAATACAATTGAACTTGCGAGTGGAAGAGACTTCTATATTTTTTTCTTTTTGAAAGTGAATTGTATAAAAATGTAGTGAGTATGGTGCTATTTATTGAGGTGTGAACAAGGAATGCATTTATTACATGTCTTTTTTTTGTCAGAAAGGTTGAAAATAAGGACACACAATATTTAATAATTATCTACTTACACGTGAATGTACTTGTAGTTGTGATTGTGGCTCACATCTTCCTCTGGTTTTACGTCCAGTAACGGCTTAAACGCCCTTTATGGGTTAAGGATATGCTTCCATTCCAATTTTCTTATAAACTGCAAATACGGTCTTTTAATATCAGATTTTCAAGACTGTAACGTTCATATTCATCTCGGAAGTGATTTCATAAATCAAGAATTGCACGATACACTAATCCACATGAATGTATCTCAAGAGTCAATATAATGTTATCTAAAGACTCCTCACTCAGTCCATCTATAATGAATTAAATTTTATATTTTCCATTTTTAGAAACCATTCCTAAGAAACGACACTTTGTGTTGCAAGTCCATCGAGCACATTTGTGACAAACTTGCATTTTTTCACCCTTCGTCTTTTTGAATATGTACTTTTACCAAAACCATACATGTTTCAAGTAAGCAAGTTTGAAGAGTTGCATGAAAACTCACATGCTACTCTTACCTTGGCTTCAATTATCCATCGTATGTCTCTTGGGATACGCTTGAGCATAAGCATCCTTAATCTTTCAATCCTAGTTTTATAATTTTTTAAAATTATATTTTTAGGAAGAATAGGAAATCGCTTCTTGAGATTTAGAAGAATATCATCCATTTTGAAAAGAACAAGAAAAAAAAAGAATAAGAAAGAGAGAGAAACTTTGAACAATGATTTCAATTGTTTGGGAAACTGATAAGTCCGACTTTAATAGCCACAGAGTATCGTTATCCACCACTTAGTTAGAAATAAAATAAAATAAAGAAATCTTATAAAACAAATAAAGTTAGAGAAAATAAGTATATATACACATACTAATCATATCAAGGGTTAGAAAGAAAAAGAATTTTTTCTTGTAAAAATTGATTCTCTAGAAACGGTTTGAGTTTTTGTCCATTTACTTTGAATACATTACCACTTCTAGGATTCTCAATAACAATCGACCCATAAGGATATACCTCTTTTACAACAAAAGGAACACTTCACCTTGATCTCAATTTTCTAAAAAATAAATGCAATCGAGAATTATAAAGTAAAACCTTTTGGCCAACCACAAATATTTGTTTTTGAAATTTTATTATCATAAAAATTTTTGATTCTTACTTTATGAATTTTAGAATTCTCATATGCGTCATTTCTCAATTCTTGAAGTTCATTGATTTAAATTTCTGCATTTTTGAAGCTTCATCAAGGTTGAAGTTAAACATTTTGATTGTCCAATAAGCTTAATGTTCAAGTTGAACAGGTAAATGACAAGGTTTTTCATAAACTGACCTATAAGGAGACATGCTTAATAATGTTTTGAAAGCAGTTCTATTTGCCCAAAGTGTATCGGTAAGTCTAAGAGACCAATCTTTACAATTTGGATTAACTATCTTTTGCAAAATTTGTTTTATCTCCCTATTTACAAGTTCAACTTGTCCATTTGTCTAAAGGTGATAAGGAGTTGCAACTTTATGGTGTTGGGGTCGCTATGACCACGAGGTAAGTACAGCGGAAATTAATTTTTTTTAATAAAAACATGCATTAACAATTAATGCACTACCTCGGATAACCGAAAGTGATTTAACAATAGGAAATATATAAATAGTATTTAATTAAATAGTGTGAATATTGATACATTCTTGACTCCTTCGTTAATAATGTAAGGAATATGGCAAACAATTACCGGATGGTTGTAAATACGCCTCAAAGGAGTCCACGCGTCCTCCCTCCAAAGAAAGTTTCTACTATTTTCTTTTCTAGCCTAGTGTCGAGTCAACTTATAACCTTTCAATCCAACTTGTGAATTAAAGATTAAAGTTTATTCAATTTTTCTTAATTTAGCTTGTAAAAGAAGAATAATTAAAATATGCACTTGAGCAATACAAGAGAAGAGAAAAAGAAGACACAATGAAGAAAACAATAGTGTTGGATAGATAAATTTTGTCTTCAATATAACATATATATAAGGAGGCTACAAAAATTAGGGCAACCCTAATTTCATCCCCACATGGTAATTAGTTTGTATGGAAAAGTCTCACTTTCCTTAACAAATTAAAAACACATGCACAAAATAAAATCTTTCCTTTTTTTTTATTATGGCCGAATTTTGCTTGCAAAATTAGGGCAACATTTGCTCCTTTAGTCTTATCCTATAAATTCATATGTATAATATCATATATTATTTAAATAAGTGAATTTTATTCACTTATTTCATTTCTCTTATTTTCAAGTAGGCTTCCAACAAGCCTAATTAAACTTGGGCTTGGACTTTTCCAAGTCCATTTAATTAATCCAATTAATTAAATTAGTCAAAGTCTAAATTAATTGTAAAAATTAATTTAAAAACACCTAGCGAGTAAGACAAACTAGTCTTGGGTGAAATAGCAAGTGATCCTATTCTTGTTACGAGTACCATGCATCAACTAATCTCCTTATTGAGTCTAGGGCATGGATAATAGTCGAACCCCTAATCGACTCAATATCTATGATTTCATTTCAAGTTGCAGTGACTCTTAATGAATCATCAAAAATCCTTTTATGATATTCACTCTGCCTTGGCCACGGTCATCCAAGTCACGAACTATAGAAATATAGGAGATTCACTTGTTCTACCCAACAAGTAACAAGTTATTTGTTGGCCATTCATTAACCTTCATACGCATAAATACAATGCCCAACATAACCCGTTTATGATTTTCAAGCAATCAGAGGATACATCCAAGTAAGGCATTACACGTATAAGGTTATCATGGTGCCTCAAGTCAAAGGACTAGTCGTGCACTATCGTAACATAGAATTTCTTAATTCGATATTTGGGATTTCCAACTAAGAATTTCAAGCAAGTCAGTTTAGTGTACTTGTTCTCTAACAAGCACCCATATACATGCACTTGCGTCTCTACGTTGATGTCCATAGAATGGAACATCCTCATCTTACGAGCATGCATCGTATGCGCGAGTCTTATTGGGCTATTCGATATCCCTTCTCAAAAAGTCCTCAACTTGAAATATAGTTTAAGATTAAAGCCAAAGAGGCATATTCCATAATCGCGATCATATACGTGACCTTATCTAATGTGCAATAAATAAATGCAAACCATAAGATAAAGAAAATCCCTTTAATAAATGTATTACAATGGAGAAAGTCTATAACAAGAGTAAATAACGGCCAATCTAATTAGCGTGTCGAGTACTACTCTAACAATCTCTCATTTGTCCTATCGCCAATTGCCCATGTATTTCAGGTCCATATTTTTAAGATGTCCGTTAAATACTTTATGCGCTAAAGGCTTAGTCAGTGGCTTTGCTACATTTTCTGCCAAGGTGACTCTATCCACTATGACATCGCCCCTACCAATGATCTCTCTGATCAGGTGGTATCATCTCATTATATGCTTGGACTGTTGATGAGATCTTGGCTTCCTCGTTTGCGCAATAGCCCCATTATTATCACAATATATCAATACTGGATAAACAGTATATGGAACTACACTCAACTCTCGAATGAAGTTCCTTATCCAAACAGCCTTCTTTGCTGCATCACTGCGATAATATACTCAGCCTCAGTAGTGGAATCTGTGGTCATCTCTTGCTTGGAACTCTTCTAGCTAACCACACCACCGTTCAAGGTGAATATGAATCCAGACATCGACTTTGAGTCGTCTATATCCAACTAAAAACTAGAATTGGTATAATCTTCTAGCTTTAATTTCCCATCACCGTATACTAAGAAGATATCCTTAGTCATTCTCAAGTACTTAAAAATCAGCTTCATGGCCTTCTAGTACTCTTTGCCTGAGTTGGACTGATATCTACTCGTAACACTCAAAGCAAGTGTGACATCAGGCCTTGTACTTTGCATACCATATATTATGCTTCCAATAGCAGATGCATAAAGTATGTGAGTCATCCTTTCTCTTTCCTCGGGAGTCTTAGGTGACATAGACTTTGAGAGAGAAATGCCATGACTCATCAGCAGAAATCCCCTCTTGGATTCCTCCATGATAAACCTCTTTAGCATCTTATCTATGTACGTGGATTGGGATAATTCAACCATCCTTCTAGATCTATCCCTATAGATCTTTATACCAAGGATGAAGGATGCATCTCCCAAATCCTTCATGAAGAATTAGTTAGACAACCAAGTCTTAGTTGACTGCAACATCCCTACATCATTCCCAATTAGTAGGATGTCATCAACATATAGCACAACAAATATCACTGAACTCCCACTAACCTTTTTGTACACATAAGGTTCATCTGGGTTTTTATGAAAATCAAACATTTTGATTGTCTCATTAAACTAGATGTTCCAGCTTCAAAAAGCTTGTTTGATTCCATAAATGGATCTTTGGAGTTTGCAAACCTTTTGCTCACTCCCACTGGATATGAAGCCCTCAGGGATCTCTTCCTTGATATTTCTATTTAGGAAGGTGGTCTTCACATCCATTTGCCATATTTCACAGTTATAATATGCAGATATAGCAAGAAGAATCTAAATGGATTTGAGCATTGCAACTGGTGAAAATGTTTTCTCATAGTTAATTCCTTATTTTTGAGTATAATGTTTTGCAATCGAGCTTTATAGGTCACTAGCTCTCCATTTACTCCAAGTTTCTGCTTGTAGACCCGTTTGTAGCCAATGGAAATAATTCTCTATGGGGGGTCCACCAAGGTCCATACCTTGTTAGAGTACATGGAGTCCATCTCGGACTGCATGGCTTTACACCATTTTTCCAAATCGATGTCCGACATTGCTTCTCCATAAGTCCTTAGATCACTATCCAAGGGGAGACTCTCATCACTATTCTCTAACAGAAAACCATATCTCTCAGTTAGCTTTGAGACCCTCTCAAATCTCCTAGGAGATTGTGTATCAGAAGGTCCAACCTCAGTTGGCAGGACTTCCATTGCGGTATTAGTGGTGTTATGTAGTTCTTGAACTTCTTCAAGTTCCACAACTTGCCTATTTCTATCCAATAGGAACTTCTCCTCTTATAAAGTGGCGTTCCTCGAAATAAACACCTTTTGTTCTGAGGTGTCATAGAAATAGTATCCAATAGACTCTTTTGGATACCCTAAGAACTTATATAAATTGAATCTCATATCCAACTTATCTCCCACTTGCTGTTTCACGTAAGCAGCACACCCCTATACCCTAAGATATTTATAGGAGGGTGACTTGCCACACCACATCTCATATGGTATTTTGGGCACAACTTTTGATGGCACTCTGTTTAAAAGATATACCATCGTTTCTAGGGCATAGGCCTAGAATGAAAAAGGTAATGTAGTGAAGCTCATTATAGATAGAACCATGTCTAATAGAGTTCGATTCCTATGCTCAACAACTCCATTGAGCTAGGGAGTAGTAGGTGGAGTCTACTACGAGAGAATCTCATTCTCTTTTAGATAACTCAAAAACTCGGTACTCAAGTACTCATATTTTTGATCTGATCGAAGAGCCTTGATACTTAGGCCAATTTATTTCTCTATTTCATGTCTAAACTCCTTAAACCTTTCAAAGGCTTCAGACTTGTACCTCAAAAGTACACATAACCATACTTAGAGAAGTCATTGGTAAAGGTTATGAAGTAGTGAAAATTCCCTCGGGCACTAACACTTAGTGCCCACAAACATATGTGTAGATCAAATCCAACACATTCTTTGCACATTCCACTTGTCTAACAAATGGAGACTTAGTCATTTTTCCTCTAAGACATGATTCACATGTTGGCAGTCCTTACTCTCCCCTAAGGTCAAGCAATTATGCTAACTTGTTAATCCTCTATTCAGAAATATAACCTAGTCTAGCATGCCAAAGTGTAAGGGAATTTTGGTTATCTAATTTTCTTTTACTTTGTTGTATATGCATAACTAGTTTTTGGGGAGTAAGTGTGTATAAACCATTTGTTAATACACCAGAAAAAATCAAAGAAGAATTTCTAAAAATGGAACAACTTCCATCTTTTACTGAAAAACTAAAACCTTCTCTATCCAAAATTGAAATTTAGATAATATTCTTAATCAATTCTTGTACATGAAAATAATTGTTTAAAATAAACCTAAAACTATTATCTAAAGCTAAGTACACAGTTTCTATGGCTAATGGAGCAACTTTTACTCTATTCCCCATGTGCAGGACTCTCTCCTCTACTTAGCTTCCTATTTCCTGACATCACATAAAAATCATTACATAGATGTGAGCCACAATCGGTATCCAATACCCAAGAAGCATCATTAACTAATAAGTTAACCTCAACAAAGTAAATACCTGAACCCTTCAGTCTTGCAAGAAACTCCTTGCAGTTCTTCTTCTAATGCCCATGTTTGCCGCAATGGTGGCATTTATCTTTGGACTTATTAGAGACCTTTGAGACTCCACCATTGGCCTTGAAACTTTTAGATTTAGAGAAACCATTCCCCTTTCCTCCTTCTTCTTAGGCTTTGCAGCCATCGAATTAAATGAGGATCTAATCATCAAGGCCGGCTTCTCCTTTTTCATGGTGGATTTAGTCGTATTCAGCATGTTGACCAGCTCAATGATGCTAGTCTTCATCTTATGCATGTTGAAGTTCACAACAAAGGAGTTAAACGATGATGGCAGAGACTGTAGGATGAGATCTAGATAGAGTTTGTTTTCCATAACGACTCCAAGGGTCTCGAGCCTTTCTATCAGGCCTATCATTTTCAACCTATGATCATGAACTGAAGAGCCCTCCGTCATATGAGTCCTCAAATGCTCTTTCAAGATCTTATATCTCGCTTGCCTACTATGTTCACCATACAAATCTTGTAAGTGAACATAAATATCATACGCATGTGCATGAACCTCGTGTTGTCTCTACAACTCATTTGATATCGATGCCATCATATAGCACCAGGCTTGCAGATCATCATCGACTTGCTGTTGATACCCTACAAGCTCCTCCTCAGTTGCATTCTCCGGTGACCTTGTCGAAGGAGAAGTCTCAAGTGTGTATGTTCTCTTTTCAGATTGCAACACAATCTTGAGGTTTCATAGCCAATTGACAAAATTTGGACTAATGAATTTATTGGCATCAAGTATGGATGCAATAGAATTCTTAGCCATTTCAAAAGTGGATGATCTACAATAGACGATAGCAGAAAATGAGTAAACTGTTGTAAATACATTTCATTTATAATAAGGTCTTAATCATAAATGTTTCCCACTATTTTATGTGAATTACATCACCCCTAATAGATATTTGGTAAATCATATTTTCTAGTGGGCTTGAGGTCCAATTAGTGCATTTCACACGCCAATTTTATGAGCCCATGAAATGTACCAAAAGATGGTTAACTCTTTAACGATTATATCACTATATAACCCCTCAAGATATTTTGCCTCACTTCTTTCCATATGCCCCAATTTTATGAGCTCATATGGTACTAAGTGTTAATCAAGACCTATCAAACATCCATGTAAATGGAGTATCTAAACCTCCCATGACTCATGGCCGAGGTAGAGACGAGTCCATTCTACGGGCATCTCTATGCTTAGTGAGTGATCACAGCTTTCCTCCATTAAGTCATCCCTTAACTCATGGCCAATGATAGAATGTGGTAGCATTGTCATGTCACTTATTTTTTATAGTAGGCATGGATCAATGAGTCCTACTCAACTTATCCATATTTGATTGAAATAGAATTTTTCATAAAAATTCTTTAACTTAATTTTTAAAAAATTAAGTGGGGTTGGTGTATTGCCAAGATCTCATCAATTTAATTGGTTGGTTTATTTAATACATGTCATCACATCTGCACAAAAATTAAATAAACCCTAGCATGCATTTAATACAACTAAAATAAACAGGATGATCATAACCCTTACCTATGCGACCCAATTGAGCCAAAATTAGGTCTAGGTCAATCTAAGGGTAATAAAACGGTAACCTACACTATTACATTTATGTATCCCATGCATACATGCGCCTTGGATCTTGAGCCTCCACGGTCCTTCTTTCTTTTGTCCTCCAATTATAAAAGAAAGAAAACCTCATTTCTAAATTCTACACTCTTGCAGAAAATAAAGGTACAATTACATCGAATTGAATTGGAGGCTTGCAGGCCCTGAATTAAAACCCAAAGAAAATAAAAACAACCATTCACAATGGTCCAAGGCTCTATGATCATCCCAACATACATGCTAATCACATTCATCACATGAATTGAAAGCATATAAATTTACCGAGTTGTTTACTTTTACATTTTTCAAAAATTAGGCATCTTATCTAATTTTGTGAAAAACCATTTTTCAAATATTCCAAAAATTAACAATTAATTCTAGAATATTAAAATTAGATTTTTAAAAATAAAAATTGCACAAAATTGGAAATGATAGCCAAAAGCTACTGTCGCCCTGTCCGCCGTCGCACAGTTCGGCTGACAACTTTCACCGTTTGGTCTTCCATTTTGCTTTGTCAACTTGCATCCCATGCATTGGCTATTATTTTGATTTTATCCAGGCTGAAAAACTCTTATCAATGAGCTAGCGCATGGGAAGGGCCTCAGCGCATGCTCAAGTTGATGGGAAAAAATTCTTTCTGCCCTTGACAAAATCTTAATAATATTTAAGCAAAAATGAAAACAAATACTTCTATGTGCAATAATTAAATTTAAATATGCCCCAATTTACAAAAACACAAATCAAGCAAACTAGTTTATCACATAAACTAATATATTAATTCACACATAATCTATTAATATATTGCTAACTGTGGCTTTGATACCACTGTTGGGTTCGCTATGACCACGAAGTAAGCGTAGCGAAAATTAAAAATTTTAATAAAAACATGCATTAACAATTAATGCACTACCTCAGGTAACCGAAAGCAATTTTAACAATCAGCAATATATAAATAGTATTTAATTAAATAGTATAATTAAATATTATGAATATTGATACATGCTTGACTCCTTCGTTAATAATGAAAGGAATGGGGCAATCAATTTCCAGATGCTTGCAAATATGCCTGAAAGGAGTTCACACGTCCTCCCTTCAAAGAAAGTCCACACCTTGGACAAGAACACCGAAAATAATAAAATTGCTAGTTTCTACTATTTTCTTTTCTAGCCTAGTGTGGAATGAACGTGTAACCTTTCAATCCAACTTGTGAATTAAAGATTAAAGTTTATTCAATTGTTCTTAATTTAACCTGTAAAAGAAGAACAATTAAAATATGCACTTGAATAATATAAGAGAAGAGTAAAGGAAGACGACATGAAGAAAATATTTTTTCTTCTAATTCTTGCTATGGCCGAAAATTACAATAGTGTTAGATAGATAAATTTTGTCTTCAATATATCATATATATAAGAAGGCTACAAAAATTAGGGCAACCCTAACTTCATCCTCACATGATAATTAGTTTGTATGGAAAAGTCTCACTTTCCTTAACAAACTAAAAACACATGCACAAAATAAAATCTTTCCTTTTTTTTTTTTTTATTATGGCCAAATTTTGCTTGCAAAATTAGGGCAACATTTGCTCCTTTAGTCTTATCCCATAAATTCATATGTATAATATCATATATTATTTAAATAAGTAAATCTTATTCACTTATTTCATTTCTCTTATTTTCAAGTGGGCTTCCAACAAGCCTAATTAAACTTGGGCTTGGACTTTTCCAAGTCCATTAATTAATCAAATTAATTAAATTAGTCAAAGTCTAAATTAATTAATCCATCAATTAATTTATTCACTCCAATTGGATTCTTAATCTCATTAGGTCCAATTAAATAGTCCTACTATTTAATTGAATAATTAATTCAACTCTTTGAATTAATTTATTTCTTTAATTAATTAATCCAATTAATTAATTATATCTAACCTCTTGAATGATTTATAGTCTAGAGATGTTCCATTACAAATTGTGTGTAGCCCTTTAGGTTCATTTCTAAGCTAGTAGTTGGCTTGCAACATTTGCAACTTATGAATAACAATTATTCTAATTAATTAATCCGTTAGGAATTAACTCCTTAATTCCTAGAAACTCACTATCTATGAAAATACCTAGCGACTAATCATGGCAAACTAGTTTTAGGTGAAATAGCAAGTGTTATGCATAGCATGCACATAAGGTCCTTCCGTCAACTAATCTCCCGATTGAATCTAAGAATTTCAAGCCGGTCAGTTCAGTATACTTGTTCTCTAACAAGCACCTGTATACATGCACTTGCATCTCTACATTGATGTCCATGGAATGGGACATCCTCATCTTACAAGCATGCATCGTATGCACGAGTCTTATTGGGCTATTCGATGTCCTTTCTCAAAAAGCCCTCGACTTGGAACATAGTTTAAGATCAAAGCCATAGAGGTATGTTCCATGATCGCCATCATATGCGCGACCATGCCCCGTAGCTATAATTGATCTAGGGACTTTATCTAATGTGCAATAAATAAATGCGAGCCATAAGATAAATAAAATACCTTTAATAAATGTATTATATCTGAGAAAGTCTGTTACAAGAGTAAATAATGGTCAATCTAATTGGCGCGTCGGGCACTACTCTAACATATGTATAATTCCATATTTTCTCATTAAAGTCCAAAAAACTTTGTTAGGAAAATATTTTCCCAATCACTGATAATGAATCGAGGAATTCCAAATTGACTTAAAATATTTTCTTTCAAAAAAATTATCACTATTTTGTGATCATTGTTTCAATGGAGAATTGTCTTGATCTATTTTGAGACATATATATGGCGACAAATATATAAATAAAATCAAATAATATTGGAAATGGTTCCATGAAGTCAATACCCCAACAATCAAAGATTTCAATCATTAGGATAGAGTGTAGGAGCATCATGTTTCACTTCGAAGTGGACCCTAACTTTTGATAATTTTCACATTTTTTGCATAAAGTGTGAGTTTCTTTGAAAATAGTTGGCTAATAAAATCCACATTATAAGATCTTTGCAGCAATTTTCTTTGTCGAAAAGTGACCATCACATACTTCTGAATGACAAAATTTAACAATATTACCTACTTCATTGTGAGGCACGCATCTTTGAATGATTTTATCTATACAATATTTGAATAGGCATGAATCATCCTAATAAAAGTTTTTCACATTAGTCAAAAACTTGTTTTTGCCTTAGGAGTTTCAATGCGATGACATCTTTCCTGTCATAAAAAAATTAACAATGTCAGCAAACTAAGGTAAAATAAAAATATTAATTATTTATTCATAAGGGAAAGTGTCATTAATGGGTGTGGTTTGAAATGAGTCATCACAAACCAGTCTCAATAAATGATTAGCCACCACATTCTTATCTCGAACTGTAATGTTGAATTCCCAAAGTAAGAGAATCCACCTAATCATTCTAAGTTTGGTATATTTTTTTGACAAAAGATATTTCAAAGGTACATGATCACTTAAAACAATAACTGTTGAGCCAACAAGATAAGATTTAAATTTGTCCAATGCAAAACCTACAACAAGTAATTCTTTTTCAATTGTTGAATAATTCAATTGAGCACTATTTAAAGTTTTACTTCCATATTAAACAACATATAGTTTCTTATCATTTCTTTGTCCTAAGACAGCTCTAGCAGTATAGTCACTGGCATCACACATTATTTCAAAGGGTAAATTCTAATCTGAAAGCTGAATGATTAGAGCCGATGTAAGCATTCTTTTAAGCTTAACAATTATTTTTTCACAATTTTAAGTCTATTCATATATAGTGTCTTTTGTTAGAAAATTGCATATGTAATACCCAAGCCTCGCGCTACTCACCTAGCCAATATAGTTCATGCATTTCATGTTACATATGTATCATTTGTATTTTAATTGATATTTCATAATGCACTATATTTTATGAAACATCTTTAATAATTAAACTTCTGAAATTGTCACCCGATATTAGTCTCCAAATTTTTTAACCTAATTGGTTGAGTTGGTACTAAGATACGAGGATTTAGGTGTCAACTATCAGATATGATTACGATACACGTAAGTGAAATGTGACATCGTTGTGTTTATCGGTGTTGGATAAACTATGCGAATAAATAAATAAAAATATTATGTATTAATTATATATATATAAGAAAATATATATATATATATATACTTAGGGGTTGATGTATGAAATATATATATATGCATATATCTATGCACGTATACAGGGTAGTAATAGTTATAAGATATTATACATATGTTATAATATATTATATTATATTAAGGAAAAGTATACATATATTATAATATTATATTAGGTTTTCTTAATAGCTAAGTAATAGTTAAGTTATTAAAACACACACACCATTAACACCACACACACACATTCACGGCATCAAAGGAAAGGAAAAGAGAAAAGAAAAAAAAGAAAGAAGAGAAAAAAAGGAAGAAGAAATAGCATGACAGGAAAAGAAAAAGAAGAATGGAGAAAGAAAGAATAAATTTTAACCGTAGAAATTTGATAAAATTTTGGGTAAGTCCCTTCTTATTTTTGTACGAATAAAAATATATGTTTATGCCGTTTATTTCTAATTTGAAAGAATGTTTTTGATCCAAGTTAACTAGTTATCTACCTGTGAGACAAGAATTAATATACACCTTTAATTCAAAATTAGTTACAAAGATTCGATTTTATTATCCTGTGTTAATTGGATGATGGAGTTAATTAAATTGAGGGATTGGTTACAGGATTATAACATATCAGTTAAATAATATTAGAATAAATTCAAAATGAGAAATTAAGGTATTTAAAAGGTTTTGATTGGGGTGAAGTATAAAATTTTACGGTTTGATTGTTACTTAATTAAATTTAAGATTTAAGATCCCTTATGAGATTTGATATAGAAACCTATTGATTAAGAATGAAAATTAATACGTTATACTTTTACAGGCAGCCTTATATCTAAGGTTAGGGAGGAGAATCTTGTTAATCTTCAGTAGGATATCAAAGGTGAAAGGTAAGTAAAAATTCATTTGCAACTACAATGCATGAACATAGTATTTTGTGCATTATCTATATTAAAGGTGGTCCTTGTGTTTGGATATGTGTATTGTGAGTATTATACATACCTTATAGTGTATATGTTGCTTGAATGATGGGACATAGGATCTGTTGTATCATTGGACATGTCATTCGTCAGCATATACATGTTCATGCATAACACGTGCTCACAGCTGAGGGTTTTGCACGAATGACATTATTTTCAAAAAAGAAAATATTTTGGTTGGCCACTACTAGTGTACCGAGGCCTGTGTGGCTTATTTATATGATATTTTGGGGGATCGCGAGTATTACTTCTCGGAGGATCATAGAGGTTGACAGGGGGTGCGCCTCTAGTGGTCACGAGAGGGTGGACCAGTTGATTGTGCCCTTATCAACGCTGTTGGTGGGAAGACTTCTGGAGGGTCATAGAGGAAGACAGGAGGTAGACCTCTGGTGATCCCAAGAGATGGCCCCCGGACTGTGTCGATCTGTTTATAGCCATGTGATTATTGATATTGTTGAGAGCTCTATCTAGTACATAGTAGGTAGGCCAAGGACCTAGTGATGGAAACTGATTTTAAATGAACTATTTTTATGCATAAGTTGCATTTTTGTCATGATCTCATAGAAATGCGTTACATTTATGTTGGATTATCCCTTCAGCATGCATGATTTTTATTTTCTGAGCATTAGCTCACGTAGTTTATGCATTGTAAGTGAGTTTGATGATACTTGAAGTCATGGACTTATTGAGCGAGCGGCTGGAGCTCCTACAGGTTCTGAGGATTAGTGTACATGGATGACGACCTGTTAGGTTGGTTGTTAGCTTATTTGATTTTGGAGTCTACTTTATTAAGTTTTGGATCTTGTATTGTGTGTTACTTTTAAAACTTTTTTGTACATGAGTATGTAAATATTGTTGTTGTTATGGGTCTTCTGCAGGTATATATATTAGTCTGTGAATGGAAAAATAGTTTATTATTTATTAATATGCTACAAAAAAAATCTTACATGCACACAGGGTCTATCATGTCAAATTATACAATATATATGGTTGTGTAGTAATGGGGGTGTTACAGAGTGGTATCAGAGCCTAGTTACAGGTTCTATAAACTGTCCATCCACATAAACTTGGAACTTGTGGAAGCACGGTTTTGCTCGTAAATTTTATTTTATTATGTGATACATTATTATTTCATGAATTATACTGGCCATGTTCTAAAATAGTATTACAGTCATGACAAGAACAAAGAGTGAGAGTAGTAGTGGAGGTAGAAATCAAGAAGGGGAGATACTATGCTAAATAATGATCGGGATACTGTTATAAATCGACTTATAGAACTCATTCAGCGACAATCAGAATAAATTCAACAACTCATCCAGCAGAGGAATGTGGGTGGACAACACAGAGTTGAAATGAATTAACCATAGCCCCGAGCAGAATTAGTGGAGATAGTTGGGGAAAGATTTAGGAAACTCAATCCACCAATATTTGAAGATGCGGTAGATCCTACAACCATAGAGGATTGGCTAGAACCCTAGAGAATATGTTCCAGTATAGCAGAGTTCCAGAGGAAGAGAAGGTGATATGCGCCTCGTTTATGCTTCGTGGAAGTGCTGGGCACTGGTGGGATACAATGAGGAGCATAGATGATCCCTTTACTATGACTTGGGAAAGATTTAAAGAGTTATTAAGGAATAAATACTTCACTATGCCTATTCATGGAATGAAGATGAATGAATTTATACAGCTATGGCAGGGAGCTATGACATTCGGGGACTATATTAAAAAATTTAAACAGTTGTCCAGATTTGCCATGCATATGATCAACACTGATGTACTGAAAGTAGAAAGAATCCTTGAAGGTTTGAGGCCAGAACTATATAGGGATGTTAATATGGTGGGAATTCAAGGAGTTACCTATTCATAGATTGCTGAGAGAGCATTAGTTGCTAAGCAAGCTGAACTTAGAATTGTTCGTGCGCTGGAAGCTCATCGTCAATTTAAGCAAGGACAAGAACAAAGGTGGGTTAGAAGTGAAAAGAAGAGACCATTCCAAACTCAAGGCCAGAAACCTGAATTCTGATCGAAACCAGGGCAATAACAATAGGAGCAAAAAAAGAGACCAAAAATAGAGTAGGGGAAAGCGCCAATAGCACAATTTATGTACCCTAGATGCAGTGGTCAACATGTGGGAAACTGCCCTATAGATCCTAAAAGGTGCTATGTGTGTGGAAAGGTTGGCCATATTGCCAGAACATACTTGGAGAACCCAAATACTACAAAGCAACATAATGTACCAGCTAGAGTTTTTACCATCACTAGAGCAGACGTAGAGGCAAATCCATCGGTAGTGACACGTAAACTCTCTATCCATGATACTCCAGCATTCATACTATTTGATTTAGGAGCTACACATTCATTTCAATCCACTGAGTATGTGAAGAGGCTAGGTATGACACCTGACGGAATAGAAATTAGTTACAATGTGACGATTCCTTTTGGAGACTCAAAGCAGACCAATTAGATTTTGAAAGCTTGTGCCATTCCTATTGAAGATAGAGAACTATATGTTGATCTGATTGTATTGACCATGAATGACTATGACATAATTTTGGACATTGACTGGTTATCAAAGTACTGTGCTACCATAGATTGCAGAAAAATACAGTGACATTCTAATCTCTTGGAGAATAACCTTTTATGTTCGTTGGAATTATGAAGAGTTTTAGATTCCCACTAATGTCAGTGCTGAAGGCACAACATTTACTAGAAGCTGGCTATAAGGGATATTTAGTCAGTGTTATGAGCATTGAAGAACAACACCATCCTATTCTTAGTGAAGTACCAGTGGTCCAGGAATACCTTTAAGTATTTCTAGATGATCTCCCTAGGTTACCACCCGATTGTGAGATAGAGTTTGTTATTGACCTACAGCCAGGAATGTCTCCAATCTCAAAATCCACGTACCGAGTGGCTTCATCTGAGTTAAAGGAATTGAAGATACAATTACAGGAATTGTTGGAAAAAGGTTTTATCAGACCTAGCTTTTCACCATGGGGTGCGCCTGTCTTGTTTGTACGAAAGAAGGATGGTATGATGAGATTGTGTATAGACTACCAAGAATTGAATAAGGTTACAATCAAGAATAAATATCCTTTTACCTCAGATTGATGATTTGTTCAATCAGCTCCAGAGTGCAGCAGTATTTTCAAAGATTGATTTATGATCTGGGTACCATCAACTGCAAATAAAAGAAAATGACATTTCAAAGATAGCATTTCGCACGAGGTATGAATATTATGAATTTCTGGTGATGCCATTTGGATTGACTAACGCCCCAGCAACTTTCATGGACCTGATGAATCAGGTATTCAGAGATTTCCTAGATAAATTTGTTATTGCCTTTATCGATGATATCTTGATTTACTCCAAAACAAAAAAAGAGCACGTGACACATTTGAGAATGGTGTTAGAGGTTTAAAAGGCAAAACAGTTATATGCTAAATTTAAGAAATGTGAATTTGGTTAGACCGAGTGGTATTCTTGGGACATATCATATCAGGGGCAGGAATATCAATAGATCCAAGTAAAGTAGAAGCTATTAATAGCTAGTCACAACCTATAAATCCTTTAGAAGTATGTAGTTTTCTTGGTTTGGTTGGATACTACTGTAGATTTGTAGAAGGATTTTTCAAGATTGTTTCTCCTTTAACACAGTTAACATGAAAGGGTATTATATTTAAATGGACAGAGGCGTGTGAGCAAGGTTTCTAAGAATTAAAGAAGAGGTTGACATCAACACCTATTCTTTCAATTCCATTAGGTACTGGAGGCTTTGTAGTTTACAGTGACACTCAAAGAATGGCTTGGGATGTGTACTAATGCAAAATGGGAAAGTGATTGCATATGCATCGAGGCGGCTAAAAGAATATAAAAGAAATTAACCTACACATGATTTGGAGCTTGCTGCAGCAGTATTTGCATTGAAGATATGGAGGCACTATCTATATGGAGAGCGGTGTGAAATCTATACGATCACAAGAGCTTAAGATACTTCTTTATGCAAAAAGAACTGAATATGCGACAATGAAGGTGATTGGAGCTGGTGAAGGATTATGACTGTGTTATCAACTACCATCCCGGTAAGGCTAATGTGGTGGCAGATGCACTGAGCAGAAAATCAATACAAGGTACCACAACTACTCTTTCTATTTAGAGACCACAGTTAATTGAATCCCAGAAAATGAATGTGGAGATTATACAATTGGGAAAAATGGAAATAAAGTTAGCCAAAGTGAATAAGGATATTGCTTTGGGGGTGCCATCTGATTTTAAAATATCCATGAATAGAGTGCTACAATTTAGGAAATGATTATACGTGCCCCATGTAGATAACATCAGAAAAGATATTCTTGCAGAGGCATATTCACACCTTATTCAATATATCCAGGAGATACCAAAATATATAGAAACTTGAAGATGCATTACTGGTGGCCAGGTATGAAAAGAGATATTGCACAGTACATGGACCAATGTTTGAAATGTCAATAGATAAAATCAGAACATCAAAGACCAGCGAGAACTTTGCAACCTCTGCTTATTCTAGAATAGAAATGGAAAAGAATCACTATGGACTTTGTGGTGGTGGGTTTACCTAAAATCGTGAAAAGTTATAATTCTATTTAGGTGATTGTGGACAGATGAACTAAATCAGCTCATTTCTTTCCTATTTGTTCAACCTATTCCATAGATCGATATGCACAGATATATATACAGGAAGTGGTTAGACTCCATAGTGTACTATTATCTATTACTTCTGATAGGGACTTGAGGTTTCTGTCTACCTTTTGGAGAAGTCTACAGAGGGTATTGGAAACCCAATTGTCTTTTAGTACTGCATATAATCCTCAGACCGATGGGCAATCTGAACGAACAATAAAAACCTTAGAAGATATGCTTAAAGCCTGCGTATTGGAATTCCAAGGATAGTAGAGCAAGTATCCACCTCTGGTGGAATTCTCGTATAACAATAGTTATCAGGTTACAATCGGGATGGCTCCTTATGAAGCACTATATGGCAGGAAATGCAGATCTCTAGTTCACTAGGATGGGGTAAGTGAAAAGAACTTTTAGGCCTGAACATCATTTGGGAAATGATAGAAGTTGTGTTACAAATCCAAAAAAGAATGGAAACTGCCCAAAGTCGACAGAAAAGTTATGCAGACCGAAGAAGGAGGATGCTAGAGTTTGCCATAGGAGATTAAGTGTTTTTCAAGGTAGCTCCAATGAAAGGTATTATGCGGTTTGGGAAGAAAGGAAAGTTGAGTCCCAGATATATTGATCCATTTCCTATCACCGAGAGAATAAGTGATGTTGCTTACAGACTTGACCTACCTACATTAATGCCTCAAGTACATAATGTATTTCACGTATCTATGTTGAGCAAATATGTTACGAATCCATCCTATATTCTGCGAAATGAACCAGTAGAGTTGAGATCAGATTTGAGTTACGAAGAAAGGCCTGTCAAGATTCTACTACAGAAGATAAAACAACTTAAAAACAAGAAAATTCCATTAGTCAAGGTACTATGGAGGGACCAGTCAACGGAAGAGGATACATAGGAAAGGGAAGATGAAATGAGAGTCAAATACCTAGAGCTTTTTCGGTAAGCAAAATTTTGAGGATAAAATTTTCATAAAGAGGGAAAGATATAATACCCGAGCCTTGCGCTACTCACCTGGCCAATATAATTCATGCATTTCATGTTATATATGTGTCATTTACATTTTAATTGATATTTCATAATGCACTATATTTTATGCGACATCTTTAATAATTAAACTTCTGAAGTTATCACTCGATATTAGTCTCCAAATTCTTTAACCTAATTGGTTGAGGTGGTACTAAGATACGAGGATTTAGGTGTTAACTATCATATACGATTACGATACATGTAAGTGAAAGGTGACATCGTTGTGTTTATTGGTGTAGGATAAACTATGCGAATAAATAAATAAAAATATTATGTATTAATTATATATAAATAAGAAATATATATATATATATATATACTTAGGGGTTGATGTATGAAATATATTTATATGCATATATGTATGCACGTGTACAGGGTAGTAATAGATATAAGATATTAAAATCAGGTGTGATATTTCCTTTTTGTCTTTTAATTTCGCATTTAATATTCTGGTATTCCTTTTATTAGTTGTTAGTATTCAATATTTACTTCTTTCGGGGTATTTAGTCATAGTACTCTTAATAGTAGGTTTTGTCTAAGAAGACTGAGTTTTAAGTGGGACCATTGTAACCCCTCCAATCTTTCCTGGGAGCTTGCTATAATTAGTACTATTTATTTGTTAGAAGTTTTGATTACGCTTAATTCCCCAACACTCCTTTAATCTTGATTTATTAGTTGATCATGCTCAATTTCTTCATGTTTGAGTTTTGAAATTGGCATCTCAGGAATTCTATGTTACTTTTGTACATGCCATGACGACAACCACGGAGAGAGTGTAGTTATGGAATGGAATTCAGAATATTGCTACCACTGATCCATGGATGGTGGGCGGAGATTTTAACTCTAGGAGAGACGGAGTGGTGTTGATCCTATCTTAAAAGGAATGGATGATTTCCATAATCTAATTACTGATTGTAATTTAGTTGATTGTGGAAATCAGGGCTCAAACTTCACATGGACAAATAATCGGATGTGGGAACGTCTTGATTGTGTTCTTCATTCTTCTTGATGGATTGATTATTTTCAGTTAAATGTATTGTTCATTTGGCTCGAGCGTGCTCTAATCATCATGCATTACTTGTCCTTTCAAGCGTTTCTTGGACACTACTCGTATGATCTGGATCCTTGTTCTGAAGTTGGCCTGGTTAAATTGCAAATGAATCTCCTTAGATTGAAACAACATTTAAGGTTCAATTGAATCAAGAGTTTGAAACAAAAGAACTTGGGGAAGCCAAGAAGATTCTCGGGATAGAGATAAATAGGGACAATACAAAAGGCAAGCTTCGTTGGACCCAGAAGCAATATTTGAAGAAGATACTACATCATTTTTTATATGATAGAGAACACAAAACCTGTAAATACACCACTTGCTCCTCATTTGAAACTTAGTGCTCGACTATCTCCTAAGAATGATGAAGAACGAGAATACATGGCAAAAGTTATGTATGTTAATGCAGTAGGTAGCTTGATGTATGCAATGATTTGTACGAGACCTGACATTTCACAAGCAGTTGGAGTAGTGAGTAGATACATGCATGATCCTGGTAAGGGTTAGTGGTAAGCTGTGAAATGGATTTTAAGGTACGTTCTCAACAACGTTGATGTTGGTTTAGTGTTTGAGCGGGATGATAACATTGGCCAGCATGTAGTTGGATATTGTGATTCTGATTGTGCAGGTGATTTGGATAAACGAAGGTCTACAACTGGGTATTTGTTCGCTCTTGCTAAGGCCCCAATCAGTTGGAAGTCTACCCTACAATCAACGGTTTGTTTGTCTACAACAAAGACAGAATACATGGTAGTCACAAAAGCTGTTAAGGGAGCTATCTGGCTTCAAAGTTTGCTTAAGGACTTAGGAGTTTGTAAGAGGCACATCTCAGTGCATTGTGACAGTCAAAGTGTCGTCCAATTGGCAAAGAACCAAGTCCTTCACGCAAGAACGAAGCATATTGACGTTCGCTATCACTTTGTACAGAAGATTCTCAAAGAAGGCAATATACATCTTCAGAAGATTAATACAGCAGAGAATCCCGCAGATATGATGACTAAAGCAGTGACAACAGTCAAGTTTAAACATTGTTTAAACTTGACCAATATTCTGCATATTTGAGATAGCCCCAAAAAGGCGCATTTGGAGACACTGCAGAAGACTACTTCATTTGCTGAGAAGACAAGAAATTTAAATTTCGAATGGGAATGAAAATGTGCAAAGATGGAGATGTGTTGGATTATTTGCTTATTTTTCATCCCACATTGGTTGTATACCAAAGGGGTTTGTTTCTTTAGCTTATAAATAGGTCATTCCCTTATTTCGTAAACACACCAAAATCTTCTCTTCTCTCTATATTTGGGGAAGTCCTTTAGTTCGGAAATCCTAAGTTGTGGATAATTTTACCCAAGTTGTAATTTGTCTGGGAGATTAGTGTGATACCCGAGCCTCTTACTACTCACATGGCTAAATATGATTCATGCATTACATGTTAATTTTATATGCTATTTGCATTTCTATTGACATTGCATAATTTATTTCATTTTATACGACATTCTTGAATATTAAACTTAATTCTGAAGCTCTTGCACGGTATTAGTTATTGAATTTCTTAATCTAAGTAGTTGATTTTATATTGAAATAAGAAGAAAATGAGGTGGATCAATATTAGATATAGATGGGATATATAGGTTATAATTTTAGAAGTGTTAAAAGTGTTACTAGTAACCTTATACGGTTTAATTTGATTTGATCAAGTTATTTCAAAAGTATATATTTGTAAATTAGCATACTTGGGATATTGGACATGATATAATATGAATTAAGTGTCATATTACAAGGCCCTTATGTGCATATGATTTTAGAAATGCAAACTAGATAATTCTTTAAGAATCGGATGCGAATCGGTTTGGAGATCGAATGAACGGACATAGGAATTACCTATGGGAATGAATGGTGATTAAGATAGGTTGCAACCAAATAAAAATAGATGAGACACACAAGATTAGGGCTGCAAGATAAGGGAGAAAATCAGATTTGCCATTTACTTGCCACCTCGTGCTTTCTTATTAAGCTTAAGCTAACATCTCAATCTAACACCTCAAACCCTTCACCCTTAAGCAACGACCAGACCCTCATTTCAGCCATTTTCATCTTCCAAACACACACCTTAAGGTCTCCATGTGATCCAAATTGATTCCAAGTTGAAATAAAAGCAAGAAAAGCAAAGAAGAAGTGATTACCATCAAGTTAGCCTCAAAATCTGCATAGGTAACACTTATCTACGGTTTTGCCTTTGGTTTTCAGATTATTATGAATGGTTTTATGGCTTATTAAGCTTTAAATATCTATTATAAAAGTGTTAGGAAGTTTTTAGTTAGACTTTGGTGCACAAAGAAAGGGTTTTTGATCACAAACACTTAATAGGAAATACTTGTGGCAGAAACTGTCATCTTACTGTTTTCTTGTGTTTTAGACTTCAAAAGTGTATGGTATGTTGAATAAAACCTATAATTATTACCATTTACATGACCATATATGAGTTAAGAGTATTGGAATGAATTTTTATCAGTTGGAAATTGAAATAGAGAATGATATTGGAGAAACACTCAAACTGCCAAAATAGCAAAATCTGTTTTGGTGTGCTGTGAAGGAAACTGAATTAAGGGAGCTAAATCGATTATTTTTGGTAATAATATGACCTGGTTGTCTCATTATATATGTTATCTAATTATGGTGAAAATTTTGGAGTGATTGAATATACTTAAGGGTGCCAAAACCATTAATGTCATGAAGTGTGCAAAACTGTCACGGTAGGAAATAATCTGTTTCAGTATGTCGTGAAGAGAGCTGAACTTGGGAAGCTATATCCGTGATTTTTAGCAATTCTATGATATGGTTACATTTATATACATGTTATATAAGTGTGGTAAAATTTTGGAGTGATTGGATATGTTTAGGGATGTTAAAATTATCATGCAACTAAACTTGACAGCAAGAAAATATGAAAATGTGAATCTGCCACATTTGATCACTTAGCATGTTTCAACCTAGACATGTTGCTATTGAGTGTTAACAATTAGGTACATGCTATTAGAGTTATAATACTTCAATTACATGATGTTTTCATGTATTTAAGATGAGAAATTGAGGTATTTGAGGGGCTATATTGGGTTCTAGTTTGTGAAACCTTGATTGTT
Organism: Paulownia fortunei; assembly: GCA_019321725.1. Classification (NCBI taxonomy): domain Eukaryota; kingdom Viridiplantae; phylum Streptophyta; class Magnoliopsida; order Lamiales; family Paulowniaceae; genus Paulownia; species Paulownia fortunei. The sequence goes on along the minus strand of CM033107.1, from coordinate 13,987,079 downwards.
AGCTTATAGCTTGGTGTTTAAGGTCTAGTATGAGATTTTGTGCTTTCAACTTGCCAAATTGGGAATGGTGCTTGATGTTGGGTAATATTACAGGCTATTTTACATCTAAGGTTGGAGAGGAATACTAAACAAATTTAGACTAAGCCACCAACCAAGTGAAAGGTAGTAAAGATTCATTTGCAACTACAATGCATAGACATAGTAGATGTGTGAATTATATGTAATATCATAAATCATATGTGCATGGTAGAGGGCTCTCCATTGAGCATACATACATGGGCATTGTCATTAGCACGTGCATGCATCATATACTAGCATTGTGATAAATCTTGCATTGCACGGCATGATTAAGAGAAAGGAAAATGTTTTGTTGACCACTACTAGTGTACCGAAGCATGCATGGATTTGCATGGTGTTATGCATGGATTTGCAGGTTCGCGTGCATGGATTTGCATGCGTATGAGTATGCATGGATTTGCATGCTTATATGATTATTGGCCATTGGATTATGGCGGTATACAGAGCTCTTTTCCGGTGCATGAGATAGTAGCGTTGGTCAGGGGCCCAAGAAAGAAATGATTTTGAGAGAAATATTTTGATGCATAAAATTGCATTGTGAGCATAGCATTTTGAGTTGCATGACTTGATATTGTGGATTATTCTTTGACATGCATAATCTTTACTTCCTGAGCGTTAGCTCATATAGTTTATGCATTTTAGGTGAGTATGATGATACTTGAAGCATCTTTGGCTGGCTGGTTGGCTGTTGGAGCTCCTGCAGGTGTTTGAGGGAGTGTGTACATGGATGACGACCTGTTGGACTATTTTGTTGGCTTGTTATATTTTGAGTCTGGTGTATTATGTTTTTGGATTGGTACTATATTTCTCTTTTAAAACTTTACTGTAATTAAGTATGTAAATATTGTGGTCGTTGTGGGTGTTGTGTTTTTATATAAATACTGATCCTTCTATTTTAAACAAGGTTGTGTATGTAAGAAGTGATTTAGCTTTTCTTAAAATGTTAAAAAAAAAAAATATTCCATGCATGCACACAGGTTCTATCATGTCAAATTATATAATATATATCTAGTTGTGTAGTATGAGGGTGTTACAGAGTGGTATCAGAGCCCAGGTCTTGATTCTGTAGACTGTCCATGTACATAACCTTTGAAACTTGCAGAGCGCAGCCATGCCAGTAAGTTTTATATTATCATATATTGCATTTCATATTTCATAAATTATATTGGCCATATGTTGTCAAACTTGTATAAACAGCGCTGCAAAATGGTGAGAACTCATGGTGAGAGCAGTGGTGGTGCCAGAGCACAGAGAAATGAGACACCCATCCCGGTTAATGATCGAGATACCATGATTAATCGGTTAACAGAACTGATTGAACGACAGTCCGAACAGATTCAACAATTGATTCGGCAGAGGGATAATGGTGAGCAACCACGGGTGGAGGTAAACCAACAGCGGGCAGACTATATATATATGGTGGGAGAACGATTTTGGAGACTGGATCCCCAACATTTGAGGATGCTATTGATCCTACCGCTGCAGAGGATTGGTTGAGGACCCTGGAGAACATGTTCCAGTACAGCAGGGTGCCAGTAGAGGAGAGGGTAATGTGTGCAACTTTCATGCTTCGCGGTAGTGCAGGCCATTGGTGGGACATGATTAGCAGTATAGAGGACATTACTACCATAAGCTGGGATAGATTTAAGGAGTTATTCCGAAACAAATATTTCACAGCTCCAGTTCGCATGATGAAGATGAACGAGTTTATACAACTGCGACAAGGAGCGATGACTGTTGGGGAATATATTCGTAAATTTGAACAACTGTCCAGGTTTGCTACGCACATGGTCAGCACTGAAGTATTGAAAGTAGAGAGATTTCTGGAGGGTTTGAGGCCAGAGTTATACCGAGATGTGAATATGGCGGGTACTCAAGGGGTGACATTTTCACAGGTGGCTGAGAGGGCGTTGGTGGCAGAACAGGCTGAATTGAGAATCGTTCGTGCACATGAGGCTCGACAGCAGTTCAGACAGCAGGGACAGAGATGGACTGTGGGGCAAAAGAGGCCATTCCAAATGCAGAAGCCGATCCAAATACAGAAGCCGGGATTTAAATTTCAAGGAGAACAAGGCCAACAACAAGAAGGTCAAAATAAGAGGCCACGGGTTGAACAAGGAAAAGCACCAATGCCAGAAGCTGTGTATCAGAAATGTGGTAATCGACATACTGGAGGCTGCTATATAGAAACCAGGACGTGTTTTCGATGTGGAATACCAGGACATATTGCTAAATTTTGCCCAGGTAAACAGAATCAGACCATCCAAAAGAATGTACCAGCCAAGGTATTCACCATGACTAGGGCGGATGCAGAAGCAAATCCATCGGTGGTAACAGGTACACTTTATATTTCTAGTGTTCCAACACTTGTATTATTTGATTCTGGAGCCATGCATTTATTTGCATCCACTGAGTACGTGAAGAGGCTGGGTAGAATACCAGACTAGCAGAAATCAGTTATAGTGTAACAGTTCCCTCTGGAGATGCTAGACAACCGATCGGATTTTGAGAGCTTGTGCTATACTTGTTGAAGTAGAGAATTACATGCTGATTTGATTATACTGGATATGAATGATTATGATGTTATTTTGGGCATGGATTGGTTGTCAAAGTATGGGGCTACTATCAACTGTAAGGAAAAGACGGTGACATTTCAACTTTCTGGGAAAGAGTCTTTCACATTTGCCAGCATTGTGAAGAATTTCAGATTTCCTATGATTTCAGCAGTGAAGGCACAACGATTACTCGATGTTGGTTGCGAAGGGTACTTGGTGAGTGTCATGAACATTGAGGAACAACACCCACCAACTCTGAGTGAAATACCAGTGGTACGGGAATATACTGAAGTATTCCCAGATGATCTCCCGGGACTGCCACCAGATCGTGAAATAAAGTTTGTTATTGACATACAACCAGGAACATCTTCAATCTCAAAAACTCCCTACAGAATGGCTCCATTGGAGTTAAAAGAATTGAAAGTACAATTACAAGACTTGTTGGACAAGGGATTCATCAGACCGAGCTTTTCACCTTGGGGAGCACCAGTTCTATTTGTACGTAAGAAGGATGGCACCATGAGACTGTGCATCGATTATCGAGAGTTGAACAGGGTCACAATTAAGAATAAGTATCCGTTACCCAGAATCGATGATTTATTTGACCAGCTTCAGGGTGCCGCAATATTTTCAAAGATTGACTTATGCTCTGGGTACCATCAATTGAAAATAAAGGAAGAGGATATCCCCAAGACGGCATTTAGTACAAGATATGGGCACTATGAATTTTTGGTGATGCCATTTGGATTGACTAACGCTTCAGCAGCATTCATGGATCTGATGAACAGAGTGTTTAAAGAATTTCTGGATAAATTTGTTATTGTGTTCATAGATGACATTCTAGTTTACTCCAGAACTAAAGAAGAACATGCCGCACATTTAACACAAGTACTAGAGGTCCTGAAAGTGAAGCAGTTGTACGCTAAATTCAAGAAATGTGAGTTCTGGTTGGATCGTGTGGTATTCTTGGGACATGTTATATCAGGAGCGGGAATATCAGTAGATCCAAGTAAAGTTGAAGCTATCAACAACTGGATGCAACCTACTAATCCTTCAGAGGTGCGCAGTTTCTGGGTTTAGCTGGATATTACCGAAGATTTTGGAGGGGTTCTCCAAGATTGCAATGCCATTGACACATTAACCAAAAAAGCGGTGATATTTAGATGGACAGATATGTGTGAGCGAAGTTTCCAGGAGCTGAAAAAGAGGCTGACTTCAGCACCTATTCTCTCAATTCCATCAGATACGGGAGGATTCATAATTTACAGTGACGCATCGAAGAATGGATTAGGATGTGTACTGATGCAGAATGGCAAAGTAATTGCGTATGCATCCAGACAACTTAAAGAGTACGAAAAGAATTACCCCACGCACGACTTGGAACTTGCTGCTGTGTAGTATTTGCGCTTAAAATATGGAGGCACTATTTATATGGTGAACGGTGGGAGATCTTTACTGATCACAAGAGCCTCAAATACTTCTTCACACAGAAAGAGTTGAATATGCGGCAGCAAAGATGGCTAGAACTGGTAAAAGATTATGATTGTGTGATCAATTACCACCCAGGTAAAGCCAACGTTGTAGCTGATGCATTGAGCCGAAAATCCACACAAAGTACAATGGCTATGGCTTTTATTCAGAAATTGGAACTGAATGATTTGCAGAAAATGAATATAGAGATTTTACAGACAGGAGTAATAGAGGCAAAGTTGGCAGCCCTGACGCTTCAGCCTACGCTAATTGATAGGATCAAACAGGGACAACGAGATGATGAATATCTTATTAATATGAGAAAATATGTTGCTGCAGGGAAGTCTACTGAATTTAAGATAACTCAGGATGATATTTTACAATTTAGAGGGCGGTTTTGTGTGCCAAATATTGATAACATTCGGGAAGACATTTTAAAAGAGGCACATTCAACCCCTTATTCAGTACATCCAGGGGCTACTAAGATGTATAGAGACTTGAAATCGCATTATTGGTGGCCGGGTATGAAAAAAACATCGCCCAGCATGTGGAGCAATGTTTAACATGTCAGCAAATAAAGGCCGAACATCAAAGACCCGCAGGGACTTTACAACCTCTACTTATTCCAGAATGGAAATGGGAAAGGATCACCATGGATTTCGTAACTGGTTTGCCAAAGACTACTAAAAGTCATGATGCTATTTGGGTTATCGTCGATAGATTGACCAAATCTGCTCATTTTCTTCCCATATGTTCTACCTATTCCATGGATCGCTATGCCCAATTATACATTCAGGAGATTGTCAGACTTCATGGTGTGCCATTGTCTATTGTTTCTGATAGAGATTCAAGATTTTTGTCTACTTTTTGGAGGAGTTTACACAAAGCTTTGGGAACACAATTATCATTTAGTACAGCATATCATCCTCAGACGGATGGGCAATCTGAACGAACAATACAGACGTTGGAGGATATGCTCAGAGCCTGTGTATTAGACTTCCAAGGTCAGTGGAGTAAATTCCTACCTTTGGTGGAGTTTTCGTACAACAACAGCTATCAGACTAGCATTGGAATGGCTCCCTATGAAGCATTGTATGGCAGAAAATGTAAGTCTCCGATACACTGGGATGAAGTTGGTGAGAAGAAACTTTTGGGCCCAGATATGATTAGAGAGATGACAGAAGCCGTGTTACAGATTCGACAAAGAATGCAAACTGCCCAAAATCGACAGAAAAGTTATGCAGATCGACGAAGAAGGGCGTTGGAGTTTGCGATAGGAGATCAGGTGTTTTTGAAAGTAGCACCAATGAAGGGCATCATGCGATTTGGGAAGAAAGGAAAATTGAGTCCCAGATACATTGGCCCATTCTCGGTGATTGAAAGAATGGTGATGTTTCTTACAGACTAGATCTGCCAACATCTATGTCCCAAATACACAATGTATTTCATGTGTCTATGCTGAGGAAATATATTGCTAATCCTTCTCACATTCTGAAAAATGAACTAGTGGAATTAAAGACAGATTTGAGCTACGAAGAAAAACCTGTACAGATTTTATTACGAGAAGTCAAGCAGCTAAGAAATAAACAGATTCCATTGGTTAAAGTGTTATGGAGAAACCAATTAGTAGAAGAGGCCACTTGGGAAAGGGAGGATGAAATGAGAACTAAGTATCCTGAACTTTTCAGTAAGTGAAATTTCGGGGACGAAATTTTTATAAGGAGGGGAGGATGTGATACCCGAGCCTCTTACTACTCACATGGCTAAATATGATTCATGCATTACATGTTAATTTTATATGCTATTTGCATTTCTATTGACATTGCATAATTTATTTCATTTTATACGACATTCTTGAATATTAAACTTAATTCTGAAGCTCTTGCACGGATTAGTTATTGAATTCTTAATCTAAGTAGTTGATTTTATATTGAAATAAGAAGAAAATGAGGTGGATCAATATTAGATATAGATGGGATATATAGGTTATAATTTTAGAAGTGCTAAAAGTGTTACTAGTAACTTTATACGGTTTAATTTGATTTGATCAAGTTATTTCAAAAGTATATATTTGTAAATTAGCATACTTGGGATATTGGACATGATATAATATGAATTAAGTGTCATATTACAAGCCCTTATGTGCATATGATTTTAGAAATGCAAACTAGATAATTCTTTAAGAATCGGATGCGAATCGGTTTGGAGATCGAATGAACGGACATAGGAATTACCTATGGGAATGAATGGTGATTAAGATAGGTTGCAACCAAATAAAAATAGATGAGACACACAAGATTAGGGCTGCAAGATAAGGGAGAAAATCAGATTTGCCATTTACTTGCCACCTCGTGCTTTCTTATTAAGCTTAAGCTAACACCTCAAACCCTTCACCCTTAAGCAACGACCAGACCCTCATTTCAGCCATTTTCATCTTCCAAACACACACCTTAAGGTCTCCATGTGATCCAAATTGATTCCAAGTTGAAATAAAAGCAAGAAAAGCAAAGAAGAAGTGATTACCATCAAGTTAGCCTCAAAATCTGCATAGGTAACACTTATCTACGGTTTTGCCTTTGGTTTTCAGATTATTATGAATGGTTTTATGGATTATTAAGCTTTAAATATCTATTATAAAAGTGTTAGGAAGTTTTTAGTTAGACTTTGGTGCACAAAGAAAGGGTTTTTGATCACAAACACTTAATAGGAAATACTTGTGGCAGAAACTGTCATCTTACTGTTTTCTTGTGTTTTAGACTTCAAAAGTGTATGGTATGTTGAATAAAACCTATAATTATTACCATTTACATGACCATATATGAGTTAAGAGTATTGGAATGAATTTTTATCAGTTGGAAATTGAAATAGAGAATGATATTGGAGAAACACTCAAACTGCCAAAATAGCAAAATCTGTTTTGGTGTGCTGTGAAGGAAACTGAATTAAGGGAGCTAAATCGATTATTTTTGATAATAATATGACCTGGTTGTCTCATTATATATGTTATCTAATTATGGTGAAAATTTTGGAGTGATTGAATATACTTAAGGGTGCCAAAACCATTAATGTCATGAAGTGTGCAAAACTGTCACGGTAGGAAATAATCTGTTTCAGTATGTCGTGAAGAGAGCTGAACTTGGGAAGCTATATCCGTGATTTTTAGCAATTCTATGATATGGTTACATTTATATACATGTTATATAAGTGTGGTAAAAATTTTGGAGTGATTGGATATGTTTAGGGATGTTAAAATTATCATGCAACTAAACTTGACAGCAAGAAAATATGAAAATGTGAATCTGCCACATTTGATCACTTAGCATGTTTCAACCTAGACATGTTGCTATTGAGTGTTAACAATTAGGTACATGCTATTAGAGTTATAATACTTCAATTACATGATGTTTTCATGTATTTAAGATGAGAAATTGAGGTATTTGAGGGGCTATATTGGGTTCTAGTTTGTGAAACCTTGATTGTTAGCTTATAGCTTGGTGTTTAAGGTCTAGTATGAGATTTTGTGCTTTCAACTTGCCAAATTGGGAATGGTGCTTGATGTTGGGTAATATTACAGGCTATTTTACATCTAAGGTTGGAGAGGAATACTAAACAAATTTAGACTAAGCCACCAACCAAATGAAAGGTAAGTAAAGATTCATTTGCAACTACAATGCATAGACATAGTAGATGTGTGAATTATATGTAATATCATAAATCATATGTGCATAGTAGAGGGCTCTCCATTGAGCATACATACATGGGCATTGTCATTAGCACGTGCATGCATCATATACTAGCATTGTGATAAATCTTGCATTGCACGGCATGATAAGAGAAAAGAAAATGTTTTGTTGACCACTACTAGTGTACCGAAGCATGCATGGATTTGCATGGTGTTATGCATGGATTTGCAGGTTCGCGTGCATGGATTTGCATGCGTATGAGTATGCATGGATTTGCATGCTTATATGATTATTGGCCATTAGATTATGGCGGTATACAGAGCTCTTTTCCGGTGCATGAGATAGTAGCGTTGGTCAGGGGCCCAAGAAAGAAATGATTTTGAGAGAAATATTTTTGATGCATAAAATTGCATTGTGAGCATAGCATTTTGAGTTGCATGACTTGATATTGTGGATTATTCTTTGACATGCATAATCTTTATTTCCTGAGCGTTAGCTCATATAGTTTATGCATTATAGGTGAGTATGATGATACTTGAAGCATCTTTGGCTGGCTGGTTGGCTGTTGGAGCTCTTGCAGGTGTTTGAGGGAGTGTGTACATGGATGACGACCTGTTGGACTATTTTGTTGGCTTGTTATATTTTGAGTCTGGTGTATTATGTTTTTGGATTGGTACTATATTTCTCTTTTAAAACTTTACTGTAATTAAGTATGTAAATATTGTGGTCGTTGTGGGTGTTGTGTTTTTATATAAATACTGATCCTTCTATTTTAAACAAGGTTGTGTATGTAAGAAGTGATTTAGCTTTTCTTAAAATGTTAAAAAAAAAAATATTCCATGCATGCACACAGGTTCTATCATGTCAAATTATATAATATATATCTAGTTGTGTAGTAATGAGGGTGTTACAATTAGCGAAGCAGTGGTCGCACTGCGGTGCCTAGAGACCTAAGCAAAAGTTGGTCAAACTTCATTATCAAATCGGGTGTGATCTTTCCTTTTTGTCTTTTAATTTCGCATTTAATATTCTGGTATTCCTTTTATTAGTTGTTAGTATTCAATATTTACTTCTTTCGGGGTATTTAGTCATAGTACTCTTAATAGTAGGTTTTGTCTAAGAAGACTGAGTTTTAAGTGGGACCATTGTAACCCCTCCCATCTTTCCTGGGGGCTTGCTATATTAGTACTATTTATTTGTTAGAAGTTTTGATTACACTTAATTCCCCAACACTCCTTTAATCTTGATTTATTAGTTGATCATGCTCAATTTCTTCATGTTTGAGTTTTGAAATTGGCATCTCAGGAATTCTATGTTACTTTTGTACATGCCATGACGACAACCACGGAGAGAGTGTAGTTATGGAATGGAATTCAGAATATTGCTACCACTGATCCATGGATGGTGGGCGGAGATTTTAACTCTCGGAGAGACGGAGTGGTGTTGATCCTATCTTAAAAGGAATGGATGATTTCCATAATCTAATTACTGATTGTAATTTAGTTGATTGTGGAAATCAGGGCTCAAACTTCACATGGACAAATAATCGGATGTGGGAACGTCTTGATTGTGTTCTTCATTCTTCTTGATGGATTGATTTATTTTCAGTTAAATGTATTGTTCATTTGGCTCGAGCGTGCTCTAATCATCATGCATTACTTGTCCTTTCAAGCGTTTCTTGGACACTACTCGTATGATCTGGATCCTTGTTCTGAAGTTGGCCTGGTTAAATTACAAATGAATCTCCTTAGATTGAAACAACATTTAAGGTTCAATTGAATCAAGAGTTTGAAACAAAAGAACTTGGGAAAGCCAAGAAGATTCTCGGGATAGAGATAAATAGGGACAATATAAAAGGCAAGCTTCGTTGGACCGAGAAGCAATATTTGAAGAAGATACTACATCATTTTTTATATGATAGAGAACACAAAACCTGTAAATACACCACTTGCCCCTCATTTGAAATTTAGTGCTCGACTATCTCCTAAGAATGATGAAGAACGAGAATACATGGCAAAAGTTCTGTATGTTAATGCAGTAGGTAGCTTGATGTATGCAATGATTTGTACGAGACCTGACATTTCACAAGCAGTTGGAGTAGTGAGTAGATACACGCATGATCTTAGTAAGGGTTAGTGGTAAGCTGTGAAATGGATTTCAAGGTACGTTCTCAACAACGTTGATGTTGGTTTAGTGTTTGATCGGGATGATAACATTGGCCAGCATGTAGTCGGATATTGTGATTCTGATTGTGCAGGTGATTTGGATAAACGAAGGTCTACAACTGGGTATTTGTTCGCTCTTGCTACGGCCCCAATCAGTTGGAAGTCTACCCTACAATCAACGGTTTGTTTGTCTACAACAAAGACAGAATACATAGTAGTCACAAAAGCTGTTAAAGGAGCTATCTGGCTTCAAAGTTTGCTTAAGGACTTAGGAGTTGGTAAGAGGCACATCTCAGTGCATTGGGACAGTCAAAGTGTCATCCAATTGGCAAAGAACCAAGTCCTTCACGCAAAAACGAAGCATATTGACGTTCGCTATCACTTTGTACAGAAGATTCTCAAAGAAGGCAATATACATCTTCAGAAAATTAATACAGCAGAGAATCCCGCAGATATGATGACTAAAGCAGTGACAACAGTTAAGTTTAAACATTGTTTAAACTTGACCAATATTCTGCATATTTGAGATAGCCCCAAAAAGGCTCATTTGGAGACACTGCAGAAGACTACTTCATTTGCTGAGAAGACAAGAAATTTAAATTTTGAATGGGAATGAAAAATGTGCAAAGGTGGAGATGTGTTGGATTATTTGCTTATTTTTCATCCCACATTGGTTGTATACCAAAGGGGTTTGTTTCTTTAGCTTATAAATAGGTCATTCCCCTTATTTCGTAAACACACCAAAATCTTCTCTTCTCTCTATATTTGGGAAAGTCCTTTAGTTTAGAAATCCTAAGTTGTGGATAATTTTACCCAAGTTGTAATTTGTCTGGGAGATTAGCGAAGCAGTGGTCGCATTGCGGTGCCCAGAGACCTAAGCAAAAGTTGGTCAAACTTCGTTATCAAATCAGGTGTGATCTTTCCATTTTATCTTTTAATTTCGCATTTAATATTCTGGTATTCCTTTTATTAGTTGTTAGTATTCAATATTTACTTCTTTCGGGGTATTTAGTCATAGTACTCTTAATAGTAGGTTTTGTCTAAGAAGACTGAGTTTTAAGTGGGACCATTGTAACCTCTCCAATCTATCCTGGGAGCTTGCTATAATTAGTACTGTTTATTTGTTAGAAGTTTTGATTACACTTAATTCCCCAACACTCCTTTAATCTTGATTTATTAGTTGATCATGCTCAATTTCTTCATGTTTGAGTTTTGAAATTGGCATCTCAGGAATTCTATGTTACTTTTGTACATGCCATGACGACAACCACGGAGAGAGTGTAGTTATGGAATGGAATTCAGAATATTGCTACCACTGATCCATGGATGGTGGGCGGAGATTTTAACTCTAGGAGAGACGGAGTGGTGTTGATCCTATCTTAAAAGGAATGGATGATTTCCATAATCTAATTACTGATTGTAATTTAGTTGATTGTGGAAATCAGGGCTCAAACTTCACATGGACAAATAATCGGATGTGGGAACGTCTTGATTGTGTTCTTCATTCTTCTTGATAGATTGATTTATTTTCAGTTAAATGTATCGAGCGTGCTCTAATCATCATGCATTACTTGTCCTTTCAAGCGTTTCTTGACACACTACTCGTATGATCTGGATCCTTGTTCTGAAGTTGGCCTGGTTAAATTGCAAATGAATCTCCTTAGATTGAAATAACATTTAAGGTTCAATTGAATCAAGAGTTTGAAACAAAAGAACTTGGGGAAGCCAAGAAGATTCTCGGGATAGAGATAAATAGGGACAATACAAAAGGCAAGCTTCGTTGGACCCAGAAGCAATATTTGAAGAAGATACTACATCATTTTTTATATGATAGAGAACACAAAACCTGTAAATACACCACTTGCTCCTCATTTGAAATTTAGTGCTCGACTATCTCCTAAGAATGATGAAGAACGAGAATACATGGCAAAAGTTCTGTATGTTAATGCAGTAGGTAGCTTGATGTATGCAATGATTTGTACGAGACCTGACATTTCACAAGCAGTTGGAGTAGTGAGTAGATACATGCATGATCCTGGTAAGGGTTAGTGGTAAGCTGTGAAATGGATTTTAAGGTACGTTCTCAACAACGTTGATGTTGGTTTAGTGTTTGAGCGGGATGATAACATTGGCCAGCATGCAGTCGGATATTGTGATTCTGATTGTGCAGGTGATTTGGATAAACGAAGGTCTACAACTGGGTATTTGTTCGCTCTTGCTAAGGCCCCAATCAGTTGGAAGTCTACCCTACAATCAACGGTTTGTTTGTCTACAACAAAGACAGAATACATGGTAGTCACAAAAGCTGTTAAGGGAGCAATCTGGCTTCAAAGTTTGCTTAAGGACTTAGGAGTTGGTAAGAGGCACATCTCAGTGCATTGTGACAGTCAAAGTGTCATCCAATTGGCAAAGAACCAAGTCCTTCACGCAAGAACGAAGCATATTGACGTTCGCTATCACTTTGTACAGAAGATTCTCAAAGAAGGTAATATACATCTTCAGAAGATTAATACAGCAGAGAATCCCGCAAATATGATGACTAAAGCAGTAACAACAGTCAAGTTTAAACATTGTTTAAACTTGACCAATATTCTGCATATTTGAGATAGCCCCAAAAAGGTGCATTTGGAGACACTGCAGAAGACTACTTCATTTGCTGAGAAGACAAGAAATTTAAATTTCGAATGGGAATGAAAAATGTGCAAAGGTGGAGATGTGTTGGATTATTTGCTTATTTTTCATCCCACATTGGTTGTATACCAAAGGGGTTTGTTTATTTAGCTTATAAATAGGTCATTCCCCTTATTTCGTAAACACACCAAAATCTTCTCTTCTCTCTATATTTGGGGAAGTCTTTTAGTTCGGAAATCCTAAGTTGTGGATAATTTTACCCAAGTTGTAATTTGTCTGGGAGATTAGCGAAGCAGTGGTCGCACTGCGGTGCCTAGAGACCTAAGCAAAAGTTGGTCAAACTTCGTTATCAAATCAGGTGTGATCTTTCCTTTTTGTCTTTTAATTTCGTATTTAATATTCTGGTATTCCTTTTATTAGTTGTTAGTATTCAATATTCACTACTTTCGGGGTATTTAGTCATAGTACTCTTAATAGTAGGTTTTGTCTAAGAAGACTGAGTTTTAAGTGGGACCATTGTAACCCCTCCAATCTATCCTGGGAGCTTGCTATAATTGGTACTGTTTATTTGTTAGAAGTTTTGATTACACTTAATTCCCCAACACTCCTTTAATCTTGATTTATTAGTTGATCATGCTCAATTTCTTCATGTTTGAGTTTTGAAATTGGCATCTCAGGAATTCTATGTTACTTTTGTACATGCCATGACGACAACCACGGAGAGAGTGTAGTTATGGAATGGAATTCAGAATATTGCTACCACTGATCCATGGATGGTGGGCGGAGATTTTAACTCTAGGAGAGACGGAGTGGTGTTGATCCTATCTTAAAAGGAATGGATGATTTCCATAATCTAATTATTGATTGTAATTTAGTTGATTGTGGAAATCAGGGCTCAAACTTCACATGGACAAATAATCGGATGTGGAAACGTCTTGATTGTGTTCTTCATTCTTCTTGATGGATTGATTTATTTTTAGTTAAATGTATTGTTCATTTGGCTCGAGCGTGCTCTAATCATCATGCATTACTTGTCCTTTCAAGCGTTTCTTGGACACTACTCGTATGATCTGGATCCTTGTTCTGAAGTTGGCCTGGTTAAATTGCAAATGAATCTCCTTAGATTGAAACAACATTTAAGGGTCAATTGAATCAAGAGTTTGAAACAAAAGAACTTGGGGAAGCCAAGAAGATTCTCGGGATAGAGATAAATAGGGACAATACAAAAGGCAAGCTTCGTTGGACCCAGAAGCAATATTTGAAGAAGATACTACATCATTTTTTATATGATAGAGAACACAAAACCTGTAAATACACCACTTGCTCCTCATTTGAAATTTAGTGCTCGACTATCTCCTAAGAATAATGAACGAGAATACATGGCAAAAGTTCTGTATGTTAATGCAGTAGGTAGCTTGATGTATGCAATGATTTGTACGAGACCTGACATTTCACAAGCAGTTGGAGTAGTGAGTAGATACATGCATGATCTTGGTAAAGGTTAGTGGTAAGCTGTGAAATGGATTTTAAGGTACGTTCTCAACAACGTTGATGTTGGTTTAGTGTTTGAGCGCGATGATAACATTGGCCAGCATGTAGTCGGATATTGTGATTCTGATTGTGCAGGTGATTTGGATAAACGAAGGTCTACAACTGGGTATTTGTTCGCTCTTGCTAAGGCCCCAATCAGTTGGAAGTCTACCCTACAATCAACGATTTGTTTGTCTACAACAAAGACAGAATACATGGTAGTCACAAAAGCTGTTAAGGGAGCTATCTGGCTTCAAAGTTTGCTTAAGGACATAGGAGTTGGTAAGAGGCACATGTCAGTGCATTGTGACAGTCAAAGTGTCATCCAATTGGCAAAGAACCAAGTGCTTCACGCAAGAACGAAGTATATTGACGTTCGCTATCACTTTGTACAGAAGATTCTCAAAGAAGGTAATATACATCTTCAGAAAATTAATACAGCAGAGAATCCCGCAGATATGATGACTAAAGCAGTGACAACAGTTAAGTTTAAACATTGTTTAAACTTGACCAATATTCTGCATATTTGAGATAGCCCCAAAAAGGCACATTTGGAGACACTGCAGAAGACTACTTCATTTGCTGAGAAGACAAGAAATTTAAATTTCGAATGGGAATGAAAAATGTGCAAAGGTGGAGATGTGTTGGATTATTTGCTTATTTTTCATCCCACATTGGTTGTATACCAAAGGGGTTTGTTTATTTAGCTTATAAATAGGTCATTCCCCTTATTTCGTAAACACACCAAAATCTTCTCTTCTCTCTATATTTGGGAAAGTCCTTTAGTTCAGAAATCCTAAGTTGTGGATAATTTTACCCAAGTTGTAATTTGTCTGGGAGATTAGCGAAGCAGTGGTCGCACTGCGGTGCCTAGAGACCTAAGCAAAAGTTGGTCAAACTTCGTTATCAAATCAGGTGTGATCTTTCCTTTTTGTCTTTTAATTTCGCATTTAATATTCTGGTATCCTTTTATTAGTTGTTAGTATTCAATATTTACTTCTTTCGGGGTATTTAGTCATAGTACTCTTAATAGTAGGTTTAGTTTTCTAAGAAGACTGAGTTTTAAGTGGGACCATTGTAACCCCCCCAATCTTTCCTGGGAGCTTGCTATAATTAGTACTATTTATTTGTTAGAAGTTTTGATTACACTTAATTCCCCAACACTCCTTTAATCTTGATTTATTAGTTGATCATGCTCAATTTCTTCATGTTTGAGTTTTGAAATTGGCATCTCAGGAATTCTATGTTACTTTTGTACATGCCATGACGACAACCACGGAGAGAGTGTAGTTATCGAATGGAATTCAGAATATTGCTACCACTGATCCATGGATGGTGGGCGGAGATTTTAACTCTAGGAGAGACGGAGTGGTGTTGATCCTATCTTAAAAGGAATGGATGATTTCCATAATCTAATTACTGATTGTAATTTAGTTGATTGTGGAAATCAGGGCTCAAACTTCACATGGACAAATAATCGGATGTGGGAACGTCTTGATTGTGTTCTTCATTCTTCTTGATGGATTGATTTATTTTCAGTTAAATGTATTGTTCATTTGGCTCGAGCGTGCTCTAATCATCATGCATTACTTGTCCTTTCAAGCGTTTCTTGGACACTACTCGTATGATCTGGATCCTTGTTCTGAAGTTGGCCTGGTTAAATTGCAAATGAATCTCCTTAGATTGAAACAACATTTAAGGTGGTGGAATAAAAATATCTTTGGCAACATTTTTGATAAAGTCAAAGAGACGGCAACAGAACTTTCGAAGCTTGAGGATTTCTTTGATCACACCCGTCAGGTTCCAACTTCATTCAGTTAAAGCGGGTAGGGCTATCTACGCTAAAACTCTCACCATGGAGGAATTATTTTGGAAAAAAAAGGTGGCTTGTAAGTAGCTTAAAGAAGGCAAACAAAACATTAAATATTTCTATGCTTCGGTACATAATAAAAGGCAAAGATCAACTGTACACTCCATTTCTGAAATAAAAATTCACTAATTTCAAATGCTAAGCTTATAAAAGAGTCAGCAAACAGATTTTCCTCAAATTTTCTCATAGATGATGGGTCATGTGAGCAGTCAGATCTCCATCAGTGAATTCCCAAATTTATGTCTGTAACGCCTATTAGTATTTTCTTAAATTATATAAATATGCAGAATTTAAATATAAACAGAGTTTACTATTTTTAAAAAATAATGCGAAAGATTTAAAACTCTCTTTGCTTAAAGGAAAACTAGGAATAATCATTTAACACTTATAAAATACAAAATTCTCAAAACTCCATGTAATTATAACACCCCCATTACTACACAACTAGATATATTTATAATTTGACATGATAGAACCTGTGTGCATGCATGGAATATTTTTTTTTTAACACTTTAAGAAAGATAAATCACTTCTTACATGCACAACCCTATTTAAAATACTTTATAACACATGTCATGTATATAGCAGGATCGGTATTTATATAAAAGCTCAACACCCACAACGACCCAATATTTATATACTTATTTATAGTAAGTTTTAAAAGCGAAATATAGTACCAGTCTAAAAATATAATACAACAGACTCAAAATATAACAAGCCAACAAAATAGCCCTACAGGTCGTCATCCATGTACACACTCTCTCAGACACCTACAGGAGCTCCAACCACGCCCAGCCAATAAAAGATGCTTCAAGTATCGTCGTACTCACCTACAATGCATAAACTATATGAGCTAACGCTCAGCAAGTAAAGATTATGCATATCAAAGAATAATCCACAATATCAAGTCATGCAACTCAAAATACTATGCTCACAATGCAATTTTATGCATCAAAATATTTCTCTCAAAATCATTTCTTTCTTGGGCCCTGACCGACACTACTATCCATGTACCGGAAAAGAGCTCTGTATACCGCCATAATCCAATGGCCAATAATCATATAAGCATGCAAATCCATGCATACTCATACGCATGCAAATCCATGCACGCGAACCTGCAAATCCATGCATAAAATCATGCAAATCCATGCATGCTTCGGTGCACTAGTAGTGGTCAGCAAAACATTTTCCTTTCTCTAAATCATGCCATGCAATATAAGATTTATCACAATGCTCGTATATGATGTATGCACGTGCTAATGACAATGCCCATGTATGTATGCTCAATGGAGAGCCCTCTACTATGCACATATGATTTATGATATTACATATAATTCACACATCTACTATGTCTATGCATTGTAGTTGCAAATGAATCTTTACTTACCTTTCACTTGGTTAGTGGCTTAGTCTAAATTTGTTTAGTATTTCTCCCCAACCTTAGATGTAAAATAGCCTGTAATATTACCAACATCAAGCACCATTCCCAATTTGGCAAGTTGAAAGCACAAAATCTCATACTAGACCTTGAACACCAAGCTATAGGCTAACAATCAAGCTTTCACAAACTAGAACCCAATATAGCCTCTCAAATACCTCAATTTCTCATCTTAAATACATGAAAACATCATGTAATTGAAGTATTATAACTCTAATAGCATGTGCCTAATTGTTAACACTCAATAGCAACATGTCTAGGTTGAAACATGCTAAGTGATCAAATGTGCAGATTCACATTTTCATATTTTCTTGCTGTCAAGTTTAGTTGCATGATAATTTTAACATCCCTAAGCATATCCAATCACTACCAAATTTTTACCACACTTAGATAACATGTATATAAATGTAACCATATCATAGAATTGCTAAAAATCACGGATATAGCTTTCCAAGTTCAGCTCTCTTCACGACATACAAAATAGATTGTTTCCTACCGTGACAGTTTTGCACACTTCAGACATTAATGGTTTTGGCACCATTAAGTATATTCAATCACTCCAAAATTTCACCATACTTAGATAACATATATAAGGAGACAACCAGGTCATAATATTACCAAAATAATGGATTTAGCTCCCTTAATTCAGTTTCCTTCACAGCACACCAAAACAGATTTTCTATTTTGGCAGTTTGAGTGTTTCTCCAATATCATTCTCTATTTCAATTTCCAACTGATAAAACTTCATTCCAATACTCTTAATCATATATGGTTATGTAAATAGTAATAATTATAGGTTTTATTCAACATACCATACACTTTTGAAGCCTAAAACACAAGAAAACAGTAAGATGACAGTTTCTGCCACAAGTATTTCCTATTAAGTGTTTGTCATCAAAAACCTTTTCTTTCTGCACCAAAGTCTAACTAAAAACTTCCTAACACTTTTATAAGAGATATTGAAAGCTTAATAAACAATAAAACCATTCATAATAATCTGAAAACCAAAGGCAAAACCATAGATAAGTGTTACCTATGCAGATTTTGAGGTTAACTTGATGGTAATCACTTCTCCTTTGCTTTTCTTGCTTTTATTTCAACTTGGAATCAATTTGGATCACTTGGAGACCTTAAGGTGTGTGTTTGGAAGATGAAAATGGCTGAAATGAGGGTCTGGTCATTGCTTAAGGGTGAAGGGTTTGAGGTGTTAGCTTGAGATGTTAGCTTAAGCTTAATAAGAAAGCATGAGGTGGCAAGTAAATAGAAAAATCTGATTTTCTCCCTTATCTTGCAGCCCTAATCTTGTGTGTCTCACCTATTTTTATTTGGTTGCAACCTATCTTAGTCACCATTCATTCCCATAGTTATTTCCTATGTCCGTTCATTCGATCTCCAAACCAATTCACATCCGATTCTTAATGAAATATCAAGTTTGCATTTCTAAAATCATATGCATATATGGGCCTTGTAAACACTTAAATCACATTATATCAAGTCTAATATCCCAAGTATGTTAATTTACAAATATATACTTTTGAAATAACTTGATCAAATCAAATTAAACCGTATAAGCTTACTAATAACACTTTTAACACTTCTAAAATTATAACCTATATATCCCATCTATATCTAATATTGATCCACCTCATTTTCTTCTTATTTCAATATAAAATCAACTACTTATATTAGGAAATTCAATAACTAATACTGTGCAAGAACTTCAGAATTAAGTTTAATATTCAAGAATGTTGTATAAAATGAAATGAATTATGCAATGTCAATAGAAATGCAAATAAAATATAAAATTAACACGTAATGCATGAATCATATTTGGTCATGTGAATAGTAAGAGGCTGGGTATCACATCCTTCCCTCCTTATAAAAATTTCATCCCCAAAATTTCACTTACCGAAAAAGTTCAGGATACTTAGTTCTCATTTCATCCTCCCTTTCCAAGTGGCCTCTTCTACCAATTAGTTTTTCCATAACACTTTAACCAATGGAATCTATTTATTTCTCAACTGCTTCACTTCTGTAACAAAATTTGTACAGATTTTTCTTCATAGCTCAAATCTGCCTTTAATTCTACTAGTTCATTCTTCAGAATGTGAGAGGGATTAGCAATATATCTCCTCAGCATAGACACATGAAATACATTGTGTATTTGGAACATAGACATTGGCAGATCCAGTCTGTAAGCAACATTACCAATTCTTTCAATCACAAAGAATGGGCCAATGTATCTGGGACTCAATTTTCCTTTCTTTCCAAACCGCATGATGCCCTTCATTGGTGCTACTTTCAAAAACACCTGATCTCCTACCGTAAACTCCAGCGCCCTTCTTCATCGATCTACATAACTTTTCTGCTGATTTTGGGTAGTTTGCATTCTTTGTCGAATCCGTGACACAGCTTCTATCATCTCTCGAATCATATTGGGGCCCAAAAGTTTCTTCTCACCAACTTCATCCCAGTATATCGGAGACCTACATTTTCTGCCATACAATGCTTCATAGGGAGCCATTCCAATACTAGTCTGATAGCTGTTGTTGTACGAAAACTCCACCAAAGGTAGGAATTTACTCCACTGACCTTGGAAGTCTAATACACAGGCTCTGAGCATATCCTCTAACGTCTGTATTGTTCGTTCAGATTGCCCATCCGTCTGAGATAATATGCTGTACTGAATGATAATTATGTTCCCAAAGCTTTGTGTAAACTCCTCTAAAAAGCAGACAAAAATATTGAATCTCTATCAGAAATAATAGACAACGGTACACCATGAAGTCTGATAATCTCCTGAACGTATAATTAGGCATAGCGATCCATGGAATAAGTAGAACATATGGGAAGAAAATGAGCAGACTTGGTCAATCTGTCGACGATAACCCAAATAGCATCATGACCCTTAGTAGTCTTTGGTAAACCAATTATGAAATCCATGGTGATCCTTTCCCATTTCCATTCTGGAATAAGTAGAGGTTGCAAATTCCCTGCGGGTCTTTGATGTTTGGCCTTTATCTGCTGATATGTTAGACATTGCTCCACATGCTGGGCAATGTCCTTCTTCATACCCAGCCACCAATAATGCATTTTCAAGTCTCTATACATCTTGGTAGCCCCTGGATGTACTGAATAAGGGGTTGATGTGCTACTTTTAAAATGTCTTCCCGAATGTTATCAATATTTGGCACACAAAACCGCCTCTAAATTGTAAAATATCATTCTGAGCTATCTCAAATTCAAGAGACTTCCCTGTAGCAACATATTTTCTCATATTGATGAGATATTCATCATCTCGCTGTCCTTGTTTGATCCTATCAATTAGCGTAGGCTAAAGCATCAGGGCTGCCAATTTTGCCTCTATTACTCCTATATGTAAAATCTCTATATTTATTTTCTGCAAATCATTCAGTTTCGATTTCTGAATTAAAGCCATAGCTATTGTACTTTGTGTGGATTTTCGACTTAATGCATCAGCTACAATATTGGCTTTACCTGGGTGGTAATTGATCACACAATCATAATCTTTTACCAGTTCTAGCCATCTCCGTTGCCACATATTCAACTCTTTCTGTGTGAAGAAGTATTTGAGGCTCTTGTGATCAGTATAGATCTCGCACCGTTCACCATATAAATAGTGCCTCCATATTTTAAGTGCAAATACTACAGTAGCAAGTTCCAAGTCATGCGTGGGGTAATTCTTTTTGTACTCTTTAAGTTGCCTAGACGCATACGCAATTACTTTGCCATTCTGCATCAGTACACATCCTAATCCATTCTTCGACACGTCACTGTAAATTACGAATCCTCTAGTACCTGATGGTATTGAGAAAATAGGTGCTGAAGTCAACCTATTTTTCAGCTCTTGGAAACTTCGCTCACACATATTCGTCCATCTAAACGTCACCCCTTTTTTGGTTAATTGTGTCAGTAGCATAGCAATCTTGGAGAACACCTCCACAAATCTTCAGTAATATCCAGCTAAACCAAAAAATTACCCACCTCTGAAGGATTAGTAGGATGCATCTAGTTGTTGATAGCTTCAAGTTTACTTGGATCTACTGATATTCCTGCTCTTGATATAATATGTCCCAAAAATACCACACGATCTAACTAGAACTCGCATTTCTTGAATTTGGCGTATAACTGCTTCGCTTTTAGGACCTCTAGTACTTGTGTTAAATGTGCAATATGCTCTTCTTTAGTTTTGGAGTAAACTAGAATGTCATCGATGAACACAATAATAAATTTATCCAAAAACTCCTTGAACACTCTATTCATCAGATCCATGAATGCTGCTGGAGCGTTAGTCAATCCGAACGGCATCACCAAAAATTCATAGTGTCCATATCTTATACTAAATGCCGTCTTTGGGATATCCTCTTCCTTTATTTTCAGTTGATGGTACCCGGAGCGTAAGTCAATCTTTGAAAATATTGCGGCACCCTAAAGCTGGTCAAATAAATCATCGATTTTGGGTAATGGATATTTATTCTTAATCGTGACCCTATTCAACTCTCGATAATCCATGCACAGTCTCATGGTGCCATCCTTCTTACGTACAAACAGAACAGGTGCTCCCCAAAGTGCAAAGCTCAGTTTGATTAATCCCTTATCCAACAAGTCCTGTAATTGTACTTTCAGTTCTTTCAACTCTAAGGAGCCATTATGTAGGGAGTTTTAGAAATTAGAGACATTCCTGGTTGTATGTCAATAACAAACTCTATTTCACGATCTGGTGGCAGTCCCGGGAGATCATCTAGGAATACTTCAGTATATTCCCGTACCACTGGTATTTCACTCAGAGTTGGTAGGTGTTGTTCCTTAATGTTCGTGACACTCACCAAGTACCCTTCGCAACCATCATCGAGTAATCGTTGTGTCTTTACTGTTGAAATCATAGGGAATCTAAAATTCTTCACAATGCTGGCAAATGTGAAAGACTCTTTCCCAAAAAGTTGAAATGTCACAGTCTTTTTCTTACAGTTGATAGTAGCCCCATACTTTGACAATCAATCCATGCCCAAAATAACATCGTAATCATTCATATCCAGTACAATCAAATCAGCATGTAATTCTCTACCTTCAACAAGTATAGCACAAGCTCTCAAAATCCGATTAGTTTGTCTAGCATCTCCAGAGGGAACTGTTACACTATAACTAATTTCTGCTACATCTAGTATTCTACCCAGCCTCTTCACGTACTCAGTAGATGCAAATGAATGCGTAGCTCTAGAATCAAATAATACAAGTGTTGGAACACTAGAAATATAAGTGTACCTGTTACCACCAATGGATTTGCTTCTGCATTTGCCCTGGTCATGGTGAACACCTTGGCTGGTACATTTTTTTGGCTAGTCTGATTCTGTTTACCTGGGCAAAATTTAGCAATATGTCCCGGTATTCCACATCGAAAACATGTCCTGGTATCTATATAGCAGCCTCCAGTATGTCGATTACCACATTTCTGATACACAGCTTCTGGCATCGGTGTTTTTTCTTGTTCAACCCGTGGCCTCTTATTTTGACCTTCTTGTTGTTGGCCTTGTTCTCCTTGAAATTTAAATCCCAGCTTCTATATTTGGATCGGCTTCTGCATTTGAACTGGCCTTTTTTGCCCCACAGTCCATCTTTGTCCCTACTGTCTGAATTGCTGTCGAACCTCTTGTGCACGAGCGATTCTCAATTCAGCCTATTCTGCTATTTGTGCCCTCTCAGCCACCTGTGAAAATGTCACCCCTTGAGTACCCGCCATATTCACATCCCAATATAATTCTGGCCTCAAACCCTCTAGAAATCTCTCTACTTTAAGTGCTTCAGTACTGACCATGTGCGTAGCGAACCTGGACAGTTGTTCAAATTTACAAATATATTCCCCAATAGTCATTGCTCCTTGTCGCAGTTGTATAAACTCATTCATCTTCATCATGCGAACTGGGGCCATGAAATATTTATTTTGGAATAACTTCTTGAATCTGTCCCAGCCTCATGGTAGTAATGTCCTCTATGGTGCTGATCATGTCCCACCAATGGCCTGCACTACCGCGAAACATGAAAGTGGCACACATTACCCTCTCCTCTATTGGCACCCTGCTATACTGGAACATGTTTTCCAGGGTCCTCAACCAGTCCTCTACAGTGGTAAGATCAATCGCATCCTCAAATGTTGGGGATCCAGCCTCCTAAATCGTTCTCCCACCATATATATATAGTCCGCCCGCTGTTGGTTTACCTCCACCCGTGGTTGTTCACCATTATCTCTTTGTCGAATCAGTTGCTGAATTTGTTCGGACTGTCATTCAATTAACTCTGTTAATCAGTTAATCATGGTATCTTGATCATTAACCAGGGTGGGTGTCTCATTTCTCTGTGCTCTAGCACCACCACTGCTCTCACCATGAGTTCTCACCATTTTGCAGCGTTGTTTTACACAAGTTTGACAACATATGGCCAATATAATTCATGGAATATGTAATGCAATATATGATAATGTAAAACTTACTGGCGTGGCTGCGCTCTGCAAGTTCTAAGATCATGTACATGGACAGTCTACAGAATCAAGACCTGGACTCTGATACCACTCTGGAACACCCCATTACTACACAACTAGATATATATTATAATTTGACATGATAGAACTTGTGTGCATGCATAGAATATTTTTTTAACACTTTAAGAAAAGATAAATCACTTCTTACTACACAACCCTATTTAAAATACTTTATAACACATGTCATGTATATAGTAGGATCGGTATTTATATAAAAGTTCAACACCCACAACAACCCAATATTTACATACTTATTTACAGTAAAGTTTTAAAAACGAAATATAGTACCAGTCTAAAAATATAATACAACAGACTCCAAATATAACAAGCCAACAAAATGAATCTTTACTTACAAAATGGAGAGCCCTCTACTATGCACATATGATTTATGATATTACATATAATTCACACATCTACTATGTCTATGCATTGTAGTTGCAAATGAATCTTTACTTACCTTTCACTTGCTTGGTGGCTTAGTCTAAATTTATTTAGTATTTCTCTCCAACCTTAGATGTAAAATAGCCTGTAATATTACCCAACATCAAGCACCATTCCCAATTTGGCAAGTTGAAAGCACAAAATCTCATACTAGACCTTAAACACCTAGCTATAAGCTAACAATCAAGCTTTCACAAACTAGAACCCAATATAGCCCCTCAAATACCTCAATTTCTCATCTTAAATACATGAAAACATCATGTAATTGAAGTATTATAACTCTAATAGCATGTGCCTAATTGTTAACACTCAATAGCAACATGTCTAGGTTGAAACATGCTAAGTGATCAAATGTGGCAGATTCACATTTTCATATTTTCTTGCTGTCAAGTTTAGTTGCATGATAATTTTAACATCCCTAAGCATATCCAATCACTACCAATTTTTTACCACAATTAGATAACATGTATATAAATGTAACCATATCATAGAATTGCTAAAAATCATGGATATAGCTTTCCAAGTTCAGCTCTCTTCACGACATACTGAAATAGATTGTTTCCTACCGTGACAGTTTTGCACACTTCATGACATTAATGGTTTTGGCACCATTAAGTATATTCAATCACTCCAACATTTTCACCATACTTATATAACATATATAAGGAGACAACCAGGTCATAATATTACCAAAAATAATGGATTTAGCTCCCTTAATTCAGTTTCCTTCACAGCACACCAAAACAGATTTTTCTATTTTGGCAGTTTGAGTGTTTCTCCAATATCATTCTCTATTTCAATTTCCAACTGATAAAACATCATTCCAATACTCTTAACTCATATATGGTTATGTAAATGGTAATAATTATAGGTTTTATTCAACATACCATACACTTTTGAAGTCTAAAACACAAGAAAACAGTAAGATGACAGTTTCTGCCATAAGTATTTCCTATTAAGTGTTTGTCATCAAAAACCCTTTCTTTCTGCACCAAAGTCTAACTAAAAACTTCCTAACACTTTTATAAGATATATTGAAAGTTTAATAAACAATAAAACCATTCATAATAATCTGAAAACCAAAGGCAAAACCGTAGATAAGTGTTACCTATGCAGATTTTGAGGTTAACTTGATGGTAATCACTTCTCCTTTGCTTTTCTTGCTTTTATTTCAACTTGGAATCAATTTGGATCACTTGGAGACCTTAAGGTGTGTGTTTTGAAGATGAAAATGGCTGAAATGAGGGTCTGGTCATTGCTTAAGGGTGAAGGGTTTGAGGTGTTAGCTTGAGATGTTAGCTTAAGCTTAATAAGAAAGCATGAGGTGGCAAGTAAATAGAAAAATTTGATTTTCTCCCTTATCTTGCAGCCCTAATCTTGTGTGTCTCACCTATTTTTATTTGGTTGCAACCTATCTTAGTCACCATTCATTCCCATAGTTATTTCCTATATCCGTTCAGTCGATCTCCAAACCGATTCACATCCGATTCTTAATGAAATATCAAGTTTGCATTTCTAAAATCATATGCATATATGGGCCTTGTAATAGGACACTTAAATCACATTATATCATGTCTAATATCCCAAGTATGTTAATTTACAAATATATACTTTTGAAATAACTTGATCAAATCAAATTAAACCGTATAAGCTTACTAGTAACACTTTTAACACTTCCAAAATTATAACCTATATATCCCATCTATATCTAATATTGATCCACCTCATTTTCTTCTTATTTCAATATAAAATCAACTACTTAGATTAGGAAATTCAATAACTAATACTGTGCAAGAACTTCATAATTAAGTTTAATATTCAAGAATGTCGTATAAAATGAAATAAATTATGCAATGTCAATAGAAATGCAAATAGCATATAAAATTAACACGTAATGCATGAATCATATTTGTCCATGTGAGTAGTAAGAGGCTTGGGTATCACAGTAACGGAAATGGAAAAGAATTTAATTTCAAAACATTATCCTTTCAAAATCTTAAGAAAGCAAAACCCATAGTAAAACATGTCTAAAGGTTCTAAAACTGGAAGTTTATTTAATAACATAAGACAATGGGCAGGTAATTGCATCGGGACATCTTTGTCCATCTCTTAGATGTCATCACCTGAAAATATATATATAACATAGAATGAGCTTTCAACAAGCTCAGTAAGTAACCTATGCATGAATGCATGCTCATGAATACTTGTTATGTAAAAACTTATCAAGTATCCCCCGCCCCCTTTTTTTTTTCAAAATATAAAAAAGTTTTAATTTGAAAACCTTGGACTTGGACATCAACTTAAAAAAAAAAAAAAAAAAAAAAAAAAAAAAAACCTTTGAACTTAAAGCTTTGACTTGGAAACAGTGAACTTGAACATTTTCATGGAAACTTTTAAATCTTTCATTTTGTTGACCTAGTCCCCAGCTTACTTGGTGAGACATCTAGCTGATCAGTGATGTGGTGGGCCTAGTTATTTGGAACCATAAATATATGTACTTTCATTTGGCTGCAAGTGGTACTTCAACATTACCATGAAACATTACATTGGCCATAAAGGCCCTTGGTCGGAACGCCGATCCCCATGCCCATTTCCCACTCACACCCTTCTCAGCATCAATGTACACCCGACTAAACTTTTGGAAACAAAACATTTGGGGTACATATATCTTTCGAAAATAGACTTGCATGCTCATGTCACCTTCTAAGCTTAACTTAATCATGCATCGTGTTTGTTGACATGAATTGCAAGTGCAATGACAGTATAAGGATAATAAACACACGGAACTTAAAGCAACAATACATAATCACACAAGTATCATCACTTAGGCACATAATTGCATGTATGGAATAATTTGGGGTTACTTACCTTTTGAGCTCTAAACCAACTAGAATTCTATCGACTAAGTGGCCCTCTAATGCTGTCGTTCACAAATCCTTTGAAAAACCTTGAAGTAGACCATAAAACACGTTCTTCCTTGCCTATCTAGGGTTATAAAGATGCTAACTTTGGATTTGTAGAGAGTGGAAGGGTGGTTTGTACATGCAACTTGAGTGGAGAATAAGAGAAGAAGAAAACTTCTTGCTTGTGGCTAATTTTTGAAGTAGTAGAAGAATTGGATTTTTTTGTCTTCAATTTTATTTTATATGGTGGCTACAAAAATTAGGTCAAAATTAATATTAATTTAGTTGTTTGGAAAGTCTAACTTTCCTAACAAACCAATTACACATCATACCAAAATTCCCTCTTCCTTTTATCTTTAATAGCCGAAAATATAGACTCTAATTAGCCTTCAATTTTTGGCCCCTCTCTCCTCAAGATACATTGAACCTATCCCATAAATTCAATCTTGATATCTTATATCAATTTTAAATAAGAAAAACTATATATATATATATATTTAGTTTAATTCTTCTAATATTCCAAGTGGGCTTCCACTAATGAACCATTTTTAAGTTAGGTTTGGACTTAAACATGCACATTAATTAGTTCAATTAATTAATAAGCCCAAGTTCATTTAATTGATCCAATCAATTAGTTAACTCAATTGGATTTTCAGTTTTATTGGGTCCAATTAAATAATTATATTATTTAATTTAATAATTAACTCATCTAATTTAGATTAATTTAATTCTTAAATAATTAATCTAATTAATTAAATATATCTAACTAATATTAAGCTAGGCAATTATATGTGAAATGTAACAAAGTTCTTGATGAATTAATAGGAAATGAGTGCAAAATTTGGGTCGTTACAATTCTCCCCCTTTTATAAAGTTTCATCTCTGAAGCTTGACTCTATTCTACCCAAGACAATCAAAAGTTATTCAAACAAATTGGGGTATCGGGTTTGAGTTCATAACAGTACCCAGAGGAGTCGACATACTATAGGAAACGTCAGACTAGGAGGGAGGTTTCAGAAGTCTTTTTGTGAAATTAGAGCTCACAAAAGAGTGAGAGGCTCCCAAATCAAACAAGATATTGGCAAACTTGCCACACACATGCAATACGCCTAAATGACAAATAATATGTTCATATACTGGCATGTAAGGATAGAATGAATGAAAGTTTCAGGAACGTAAAGAGGTGAATTGAAGTATTACCCATCACCACCGTAGTAGCTTCTTCGGCTTCCTGCTGAGTCATCATGTAAACACGAGCTTGGGTGGTCTTCTTCTTCTTTGGATAGTTGAATACAATGTGCCCCAGCTTAGGCCAATAAAAGCACACTCCTTGCCCTAAAGATATTCTCCCTGGTGAGACTTATCGCACTTAGGTTATGCGGCGGTAGCCTGCTTGTTCTGCTGAGTGCCCTGAGCACCATTGTGGAAATCCTTCTTAGTCTGCCCACTCCACGTCTTATGGATTTCGCTCTTTGCTTTGAGTCTACTAGACTGAACTTCGAGCTCCTCTCTGCTAAGCTTTTGTGCCCTTTCCACCAGTAGGGCCTTGTTGATCACCTCTCTGTAAGTATGTAACTCAAACGGCACCACAACAAGTCTGATTTGGGGCCTAAGTCTCTCCTCGAATCTCCTAACTCAGCGTTCCTCCATTGTAACTAGGTCTAAAGCAAACTTCACTAGTTTAGCAAAATTGGCTTCATACTCCGCAACGGAGCACTTACCCTCCACCAAGTGCACGAATTCTCATTCTTTCTGTTATCGTACGCTTTGAGAGAAGTACTTCTTGTAAAATTCCCTGGTGAACATCTCCCAAGTGAATGGCTAGCCATCATCCTCATGTTGTCTCTACACCATACACCACCAGTCGTGGGCCTCTCCTTTTAGTACGAATGTCGCAAAATTAACCTTCTCAGCATTCTTGCAATCCATGACCAAGAAGATCTTCTGTATCTCTGCCAACTATCCTTCAGCTTCTATAGGGTCTACCGTGCTCAAAAAATGATTGCAGGGCTAGTCTCATAAACTCTGAGATACTGTTCCTCTCGAGGGCCTCGGCACATCTTGGTTGGTTAGCTTGTCCAAATGCAGCTAAGGCCTACATAAAGGCCTCAACAGTCAAAGGCATTCCCTGAGGAGCGATAGGGACATTCTTGTCATTCCTAGCACGTAAGGTATCTTCTTGATTAGTCGAGCAAGTAGGCAGACCATTGTTCTTGACTGAAAATTAACTTCAGTCGGTGAGATTCTATAGCACCAAGCACTAAGCATAACTTATGTTTCCAGTGATGCGACTAACTTAACATTTAGTACTTCTACGGGACTAGGTGGTATCATGCATGATAAAACAAGAAAAATATAACTCATACTCAGTAAGCAAATAATATGTCATCACATTCATTTCAAAAATAAGCAAAGCTTCAGGTGTTACATAAAAGGAATTTTATTTCATATATCTACTTGTCAACCTTCTCCTCTATCTAACTCCTAGTGTGAACATCCTCATTAGAACAAATATTGATTATAACCTTTGAGAATGGGTTATTTAGAACAAATCCCTTGTGAACTAGTGTACTATTTCCCCTCAGACAAAACCTCAAGTTTCGACGACTAGAATTCAAAGTTAGGAACATTGTCTTCTTAGCTTTCTTTCGTGTCTCTCCTTTCTATTTCACCAATATTGCTTTCATTAACACAGAAACTCTATAGTTCCTTTCTACTTGATCCTACGTCTCCTCAAATGTCTTTTGTAATGTAAGGGGTAGTGACTCCTTCCATATTGCTATCTCTCATAACCTAGGTTAAGTCTTGCGGCTTACGAATGCTAGGTGGTCACTCATCTATCTCATCTCCTTGAAATATTGGGGCAAGGTGTGATACGATTTTATCTTATAAGTCATGAATTCTTCTGTATCTCTCAATTCCTTCTAAGTTGGGGTTCTAATAAGCCTCATACCTACACAATTAACATCCATATATGAGAAACAAGTTATCATGATTACGATGGTACATCAACCATTAATTCTTTCTAGCGTGATTAGTTTTTTTTTTTTTTACTATCCCAACCAACTAGCAAATCGGATCCCAATCATATGAATCACCTTAACAGATAAGCAGTATAATTGCACAAGGCACAACATACAAACGCTTTAAATACTTGAACAAATAACAGCGTACAATCTCAAACACTTACCAATAACAGAGGAGAACACGCCCGTAGCACGACTCATAGCCCAAAACTTCTTTTAAAAAATTAATTTTGGGTCTTTGGAATCGATTTAAAAACTTGGGCAGTCTGATACCAAAAAATGTAACGCCTACTAGTATTTTCTTAAATTATATATATGTGGAATTTAAATATGAACAGAGTTCACTCTTTTTAAAAAAATAATGCGAAAAATTAAAAACTCTCTTCGCTTAAAGAAAAACTAGGAATAATCATTTAACATTTATAAAATACAAAGTTCTCAAAACTCCATGTAATGGAAATGGAAAAGAATTTAATTTCAAAATATTATCCTTTCAAAATCTTAAGAAAGCGAAACCCATAATAAAACATGTCTAAAGGTTCTAAAATTAGAAGTTCATTTAATAACGTAAGACAATGGGCAAGTAACTGCATCTAGACATCTTTGTCCATCTCTTAGATGTCATCACCTAAAAATATATATATAACACATAATGATCTTTCAACAAGCTCAGTAAGTAACCTATGCATGAATGCATGCTCATGAATACTTGTTATGTAAAAACTTATCAAGTATCCCCCCTTCTTCCTTTTTTTTTTTTGAAACGTAAAAAGGTTTTAATTTGAAAACCTTGGACTTGGACATCAACTTAAAAAAAACTTTGAACTTAAATCTTTGACTTGGAAATAGTGAACTTGAACATTTTTATGGAAACTTTTAAATCTTTCATTTTATTGACCTAGTCGCCAGCTCACTTGGTGAGACATCTAGCTGATCAGTGATGCAGTGGGCCTAGTTAGTTGGAACCAGAAATATATGTACTTTCATTTGGCTGCAAGCTGCACATCAACATTAACATTAAACATTACATTTGGCCATAAAGGCTCTTGGTCAAAACGCCAATCCCCCACGCCCATTTCGCACTCACACCCTTCTCAGCATCAATATACACCCAACTAAACTTTTGGAAACAAAACATTTAGGGTACATATATCTTTCGAAAATAGACTTGCATGCTCATGTCACCTTCTAAGCTTAACTTAATCATGCATCGTGTTTGTTGACATGAATTGCAAGTGCAATGACAGTATAAGGATAATAAACATATAGAACTTAAAGCAACAATACATAATCACACACGTATCATCACTTAGGCACATAATTGCATGTATGGAATAATTTAGGGTTACTTACCGTTCGAGCTCTAAACCAACTAGAATTCTATCGACTAAGTATCCCTCCAATGCTGTTGTTCACAAATCCTTTGAAAAATCTTAAAGTAGACCATAAAACACGTTCTTTCTCACCTATCTAAGGTTATAAAGATGCTAACTTTGGATTTGTAGAGGGTGGAAGGGTGGTTTGTACATGCAACTTGAGTGAAGAATGAGAAAAGAAGAAAACTTCTTACTTGTGGCTAATTTTTGAAGTAGTAGAAGAATTGGATTTTTTTGTCTTCAATTTTATTTTATATGGTGGCTACAAAAATTAGGTCAAAATTAATATTAACCCCACATATTAATTTAATTGTTTGGAAAGTCTAACTTTCCTAACAAACCAATTCTACATCATACCAAAATTCCCACTTCCTTCTATCTTTAATTGCCGAAAATATAGACTCTAATTGGTCATCAATTTTCGGCCCCTCTCTCCTCTACATACATTGAACCTATCCCATAATTTCAATCTTTATATCTTATATTAATTTTAAATAAGAAAAACTATATATATTTTTTTTGGTTTAATTCTTCTAATATTAATCGAAATGAAATCTCAAACCGGGAAGTAAAGAAAATCCTTGAGAAAATGGTATGTATTAATCGAAAGAATTGGGCACATAAGCTTAATGATGCATTGTGGGCATACCGCACAGCATATAAAACTTCTATAGGTATGTCTCCTTATCGATTAGTTTATGAAAAAGCTTATCACCTCCCCATTGAGTTAGAACATAGAGCATATTGGGCTGTACAACAATTAAATTTTGATACAAGACAATAGGAGAAAAAAAGTTGTTACAACTCAATCAAATGGAGGAATTTAGGCTTGATGCCTATGAAAATGCTAAAATCTATAAAGAAAAAACAAAACAATGGCATGAAAAAATAATCTTGAGAAGGGAATTTCAACCTAGACAACTTGTGTTGCTTTTCAATTCAAGATTAAAACTTCTTATGGGAAAATTGAAATCTAGATGGTCTGGCCCCTTTATTGTCAACAAGACATTTCCATTTGGGGTAGTTGGGCTCAAAGGTAAGGATGGCATATTATTTCGTGTCAATGGACAGAGTTTGAAATATTATTATGGCAATGAAATTTGGAAGATGTCTAATCTTCCACTTGGGGAAGCAATCTAGGTATTTAGTTTCGGTCTAACTAAAGACTTTAAATAAAGCACTTCTTGGGAGGCAACCCAAGCTCTTTTTTTTTTTTGCTTGCTTTGTGAGTGTTGTTATTCTTGTGTTGTTTCATATCATGATGATTGTTCCTTGATATTTTACTCATTTTTGTAGGTTAAAGGCTAAACACCACCTATTTTTAGGAAAGTCCCCTTGTTTTACAATTCTTTCAATTATTGAGGACAATACTTATATTTAGTTTGGGAGGGAGTTCAAGAGTGTAGGGTTATTGCTTGTTGCTTGAAAAGTTTATTGATAAACTATGTGCATACTTGAAAAAAAAAAGTAAATATCAGAATTTGTACGTTTGTTTACGTGTCTAAACATCAAATTTTAGTTTTAGTTACTTTATGAGGTCTTGTGAATCTTGATATACTAAGTAGTTTGTTGAGTTACATTTAATTATTTAGAGACAGTTTATAAGGTCTAATTATTTCCTAAATGATCCCACCAATCTCTAGAACTTGTTTGATCATAAATCGAGACAAAATCCTAGTAGCATAACATCAGGAAAATGATTTAGGTCATTTTTGGACCATTTGAGCCTTTGAAGCCAACCTATACTTGAATTATTCTCTAGTGTCCCCTCTTGAGCTTATTGAATCAATTCTTTAGACACCCTATACACATTGTCGAGCTTAAAAAAATATCCAATATTCTACCCTTTTTCATCTCATTTACACAATCATTCTTGAATGAATTATTGTATTCAAAAAAAGAAAAAAGAAGAAGATGAAGATGAAGATGAAGCATAAATAAAAAAAAAAGAAAAGATTGAAAAAGAATGAAAAGAAAGAGATTATGAATTGAGGTGTATGATTTGAACTCCCTAAAATAAATAAACCCCCATTGCATACAACAAAAGAAATAAGTTTGGAGGTAATCTAAGATCAAAAAGAAGAAAAATGGGATGTTCAATAAATAAAAATGAAGGGATTGATTAAGAAGTTGGTGTTTATTCAAAAAGGTTCTAGCATAATTATGTAAAATGGGTAATTTTTAGCTACAATTTTCTATATTTTCCCACCATTACCTAAGCCTCACAATACAAGCTTTGGAAGTTCTTTTGATCTTTGATGCTATGATCTACCTACATTAGTGGAGACTAGTGTGAAAACCAAGCCTATGGAGTTTGGTATGCACTTCAAAGGTAGATCAAATATGAGTAGTTAGTTTTATAAACCTATCCAGATGATAAATGAAAGTTGATAAACTACTACTTTCACACACACACACACAAGACCATGAAGTTAAGTGAAACTAATATGCATGTTAACATGTAAACTTGGTATATTTTTCTAATATTTTGAGATGAGAGGTTAGAAAAATCTTTCTTGACTTTGGTAACCTGATTCATAGGGAGATTCTCATGAGAATTTCATGTTTGATGCTTGAGGACAAGCAAATCTTCAAGTTTGGGGTATTTGATAAGTTAGTTTTATACCAATAATTCATATACCTTTTGATTAATATTTGGTTTGTTTTCAAGTGTTTGTGTTACTTTTTATAAACTTAGTGTGAAATCTTGTAGGTAATGACAATAAGAGAAGAAAATGAAAAGAAATCAAAAACTTGGTTGAAATGTTGAAGAATTCGAGTTGTGGTGCCACTGATGGCAGTTTTGGTATTTCAATTATAACTCTCAGGAAAAATTTCATATAAACTTTATTCTTGATCCATTGGAAATCCAAGATATAGATCTACAACTTCTATGTTTACCAAAAAATCAAATATAGTCGATTTAAATGAGAAAAACTAACTTCAACAGTTAGCACTGGGCTGCAATTTTTTGGGATGACACATCTTTGTATTTCCAGAATAACTCTCTCCAAGAAGTCATATTTAGTTAATTCAAGTTCCAATGGAAATCCAACACATAGGAATACAATTCATATGAGATACCAAAATCTATTTTAGCCTCTAAAGTGGTGAAAAATCAGTTGAAAGAGGCTATAAGCGCTGCAGAAACCGATTCTGGGCAGCAAGTGCAGCGCCTAGGCGCTGTATACACTGTCTTGGACAAATAAGGCAGCGCCCAGGTGCTGTTGGGCAGACAAGCAAGGTCAAAATGGGCATTTTTCTCTCTTTAGGGCATTTCCCATCTATTTTAAGGGATTTCAAAAGCCTCAAAAGGAGTTTTTGGAAGAGGAGAAGAGTGAGGAGAAGACAAGAAGACAAGGAGAACAAGGAGACTTGGAGAGAAGAAGGCCATTCTTCTAGGCAAACCATTCTTGGAGACAAAGAGAACTTCAACCATTACTTCCACTTCACAAATTGGTGAACAATTTCCATGTTCTTTCTTATGTATTTCTTGAAGTTATATTCATCCATTATGAACTAAACTTTTATTTCTAGAGGATAATATAACCTTATTTGATCCTATATTTTGAATTCCAATCAATATTAGTTCAAGCTATTCATTTTGTTTGTGTTATCTTGTTTAGTATTGCATCTTGATTATTTGGCCATTAATTGAGATTGTTGATGTATGAGATTCGACATTCGAGAGAGGAAAAATTATACATGATCATAAGGATAACACAACCTATGAATCATAGAGTTGAGAAGCTTATGAAACCTTTGAAGTTTTAAAGAAGAATTCATTGAACTTTTATAGAGTTTTACTCTTGAATTTTTATAGAGATATCAAAATTCATGTTAGAACTTATAGTCAATTCGACACTCGAGAGAAGGAATTAATGAGTTTAAGAATTCTTAACTTACATTAATTGTTGACTTGAATTGGTATATTTTGGAAGGAAAAACATAGGTGATAACTAGGTGAGTCATTCCTCTAGAATTTCTTGCTCATAAAGTGTTTGTTAAATTGCTTCTCTAAACTCCATTCTTGTCTATGCATTTTTATCTTACTTTACTTTGTCTACTAATCATCACCCAATTTTCTAGATAAAATTAGGACTATTTAAACTATGATACTTAATGTAATTTTTTATTACAATCCTTGTGGAGACGATACTCAACTCATCATTATATTAAAACTTGACAACGTGCACTTATGGTTTGCATAATTTTCACGAGCAAGTTTTTGGCACTATTGCCGAGGATTATTTTATCATAATTACATTAATATTGTTATAACTTAGTCTTGATTCTAGTTTAGATTGTTTTTACTTTCTTCCCATATTTTGATGTTGTTTTGCCTTACATTGGATTATACATATTTGTATGAGTAAGACTAGGAATCTTGACTTGGGTTATTTTGATCCAAAAATTGAGCGGACTCTTCGAGCTATTAAAGCAATGAAAAGAGTTGACGATCAAACCATGGCGGATAACACCAGCAATGTTAATATGAATGTCAATCTTCCATTGCAACAACCACCACCACAACGAGCAATTCGAGACTATTTTCAACCAACCATGAACCAAAACTACTCTGGGATAGCTCAACAACCGATCAATGCCAATAATTTTGAATTTAAACTAACTCTCATTAGCATGGTGCAACAAAACTAATTTAGAGAAAGTGCGGTGGAGGATCCAAATGCGCATTTAGCTATGTTTTTGGAGATTTGTGACACCATCAATGGAGTGCTCGATGATGCCATTAGACTTTGCTTATTTCCATTCTCTCTCTGAGACAAAGCTAGGCTATGGTTACAATCTTTTACATCATGTAGCATACCGAGTTAGAATGACTTGACACAAAAATTCCTTGCTAAGTAATTTCCACCAAGCAAGACACTTCAACTCAAGAGTGAGATAGCTCAATTCCGTCAACAAGATTTTGAGCCACAATATGAAGCTTAGGAGAGGTTTAAAGATTTTCTAAGAAGGTGTCCTCAACATGGTTATAAGGATTGGCAGCAGGTACAATACTTCTACAATGGTTTGAATGGTCAAACTCGAACCATAATAGATGCTACCGCAGGTGGAACTTTGATGTCTAAGACTGCAAACAAAGCCCATATTTTTTTGGAGGAGATGGCTACTAATAGTTATCAATGGCCTTCCGAGAGGTCTTCTATAAAAAAGATTGCCGGTGTTCTTGAGGTAGATTCATTTACACAATTAGCTGCACAAGTTTCCGCTCTTTCTAACCAAATTGCAGCTTGGACTTCTAAAGGAGCTTCTCAAGGAATGGACTCCATGACATCCACCAGCACTTCATTTATGGACACCAAAGGTAATGAGCAGGTAAACTTTGTCAATACTCGTAATTTCAATTTTAGGGGAAATCAACTACCTACTCACTACCATCCGGGGCTTAGAAATCATGAGAAATTTTCCTATACCAATAATCAAAATGTGCTTCAACCCCACCGGGTTACAACAATCCACCACATCCAAACCTCAAGTAGGTGAGAAAAAGGCATATGTGGAGGATTTGATCAGCACTTTCATTGACGAGACAAGAGCCCGATTGAATAAAGATGAAGCAAAGATAGATAACATTGAGACTCAATTGGGGCATCTAGTTTCAAGTTTAGGAGCTCAAATGAAATCAATGGAGACTTAAATTGGACAGCTTGCTACTGAAATTAATGCTCAAAAATATTTTTATCTTACTTTACTTTATTTACCAATCATCACTCGATTTTTTAAATAAAATTAGGACTATTTAAACTACGATGCTTAATTTAATTTTTTATTACAATCCTTGTGGATACGATACTCAATTATATTAAAACTTGACACCGTGCACTTGTGGTTTGCATAATTTTCACGAATAGGTATCTTCTTAGTCGAGCGAGTAAGGCGGACCTTTGTTCTTGACTAAAAATTAACTTCAGTCCGTGAGATTCTATAGCACTAGGCACTAAGCATAACTTATGTTTCCAGTGATGCGACTAACTTAACATTTAGTACTTCTATGGAACTAGGTGGTATCATGCATGATAAAACAAGAAAAATATAACTCATACTCAGTAAGCAAATAACATGTCATCACATTCATTTCAAAAATAAGCAAAGCTTCAAGTGTTACATAAAAGGAATTTTATTTCATATAACTACTTGTCAACCATCTCCTCTATCTAACTCCTAGTGTGAACATCCTCATTGGCAAGTATTGACTATAACCTTTGAGAATGGGTCCTCTATAACAAATCTCTTGTGAACTAGTGAACTATTTCCCCTCAGACTAAACCTCAAGTTTCGACGACTAGAATTCAAAGTTAAGAAATCGTCTTCTTAGCTTTCTTTCGTGTCTCTCCTTCCTATTTCACCAACATTGCTTCCATTAACACAGAAACTCTATAGTTCCTTCCTACTTGATCCTGCGTCTCCTCAAATGTCTTTTGTAATGCAGGGGGTAGTGACTCCTTCCATATTGCTATCTCTCATAACCTAGGTTAAGTCTTGCGGCTTACGAATGTTAGGTGGTCACTCATCCATCTCATTTTCTTGAAATATTAGGGCAAGGTGTAATACGGTTTTATCTTATAAGTCATGAATTCTTTGTCTGAATGCTCTCTCATTTTCTTCTAAGTTGGGGTTCTAATAAGCCTCATACCAACACAATTAACATCCATATATGAGAAATGAGTTATCATGATTACGATGGTACATCAATCATTAATTCTTTCTAGTGTGATTAGTTTTTTCTTTTTACTATCCCAACCAACTAGCAAATAGGATCCAATCATATAAATCACCTTAACAGATAAGCAGTATAATTGCGCAAGGCACAACATACAAACACTTTAAATACTTAAACAAATAACAACTTACAATCTCAAACACTTACCAATAACAGAGGAGAACACGCCCAGAGCACGACTCATAGCCCAAAACTTCTTTTAAAAAATTAATTTAAGGTCTTCAGAATCGAATTAAAAACTTGGGCGGTCTGATACCAAAAAATGTAACGCCTACTAGTATTTTCTTAAATTATATATATATAT
Source organism: Paulownia fortunei (assembly GCA_019321725.1). Classification (NCBI taxonomy): domain Eukaryota; kingdom Viridiplantae; phylum Streptophyta; class Magnoliopsida; order Lamiales; family Paulowniaceae; genus Paulownia; species Paulownia fortunei. The sequence continues at coordinate 13,948,311 of CM033107.1, read as the reverse complement.
ATATGTGGAATTTAAATTTGAGCAGAGTTCACTCTTTTTAAAAAATAATGCGAAAGATTTAAAACTCTCTTTGCTTAAAGAAAAACTAGGAATAATCATTTAACACTATAAAAATACAAAGTTCTCAAAACTCCATATAATGGAAATGGAAAAAAATTTAACTTCAAAACATTATCCTTTCAAAATCTTAAGAAAGCGAAACCCATAATAAAATATGCCTAAATGTTCTAAAACTGAAAGTTCATTTAATAACGTAAGACAATGGGCAAGTTACTGCATCGGGATATCTCTGTCCATCTCTTAGATGTCATCACCTGAAAATATATATATAACACAGAATGAGCTTTCAACAAGCTCAGTAAGTAACCCATGCATGAATGCATGCTCATGAATACTTGTTATGTAAAAACTTATCAAGTATTCCCCCCCCCCCTTTTTTTTTTTTTTGAAAACGTAAAAAGGTTTTAATTTGAAAACCTTGGACTTGGACATCAACTAAAAAAAAAGACTTTGAACTTAAATCTTTGACTTGGAAATAGTGAACTTGAACATTTTCATGGAAACTTTTAAATCTTTCATTTTGTTGACCTAGTCCCCAGCTTACTTGGTGAGACATCTAGCTGATCAGTGATGTGGTGGGCCTAGTTATTTGGAACCATAAATATATGTACTTTCATTTGGCTGCAAGTGGTACTTCAACATTACCATGAAACATTACATTTGGCCATAAAGGCCCTTGGTCGGAACGCCGATCCCCATGCCCATTTCCCACTCACACCCTTCTCAGCATCAATGTACACCCGACTAAACTTTTGGAAACAAAACATTTGGGGTACATATATCTTTCGAAAATAGACTTGCATGCTCATGTCACCTTCTAAGCTTAACTTAATCATGCATCGTGTTTGTTGACATGAATTGCAAGTGCAATGACAGTATAAGGATAATAAACACACGGAACTTAAAGCAACAATACATAATCACACAAGTATCATCACTTAGGCACATAATTGCATGTATGGAATAATTTGGGGTTACTTACCTTTTGAGCTCTAAACCAACTAGAATTCTATCGACTGAGTAGCCCTCCAATGCTGTTGTTCACAAATTCTTTGAAAAACTTTGAAGTAGACCATAAAACATGTTCTTCCTCGCCTATCTAGGGTTATAAAGATGCTAACTTTGGATTTGTAGAGGGTGGAAGGGTGGTTTGTACATGCAACTTGAGTGGAGAATGAGAGAAGAGGAAAACTTCTTACTTGTGGCTAATTTTTGAAGTAGTAGAAGAATTGGATTTTTTTGTCTTCAATTTTATTTTATATGGTGGCTACAAAAATTAGATCAAAATTAATATTAACCCCACATGTTAATTTAGTTATTTGGAAAGTCTAACTTTCCTAACAAACTAATTCCACATCATACCAAAATTCCCTCTTCCTTCTATCTTTAATAGCCAAAAATACAGACTCTAATTGGCCATCAATTTTCGGCCCCTCTCTCCTCTACATACATTGAACCTATCCCATAATTTCAATCTTGATATCTTCTATCAATTTTAAATGAAAAAAAACTATAATATATATATATATATATTTTGGTTTAATTCTTATAATATTCCAAGTGGGCTTCTACTAATGAGCCATTTTTAAGTTGGGTTTGGACTTAAACATGCATATTAATTAGTTCAATTAATTAATAAGCCCAAGTTCATTTAATTGATCCAACAATTAATTAACTCAATCCAAATTAGATTTTCAAGTTTATTGGGTCTAATTAAATAATCATATTATTTAATTGAATAATTAACTCATCAAATTTAGGTTAATTTAATTCTTAATTAATTAATTCAATTAATTAATTATATCCAACTAATCTTAAGCTAGACAATTATGTATGAAATGTAACAAAGTTCTTGCTGAAATTAATATGAAATGAGTACAAAATAAAGGTCGTTACAATTGTCCCCTCTCTTATAAAAGTTTTGTCTATGAAACTTGACTCTATTCTACCCAAGACAAACAAAGTCAATCAAACAGATTGGGGTATCGGGTTCGAGGTCATAACAGTACCTGAAGGGATCGACATACTATAGGAAACGTCAAACTGGGAGGGAGGTTTCAAAAGGCTTTTCGCAAAATTAGATCTCATGAAAGAATGAGAGGCTCCCGAATTAAACAAGACATTAGCAGACTTGCCACACACATTTAATACACCTAAACGATAAATAATATGTTCACATACTAGCATGCAAAGATAGAATGAATGAAAGTTTCAAGAACATAAAGAGTGAATCGGAGTATTACCTATCACCACCATAGTAGCTTCTTCGAATTCCTACTAAGTCATTACTACAACTTTAAGTTTGCAAACTCAAATGCAGGTAGTATTAAGTAATAAATTTCTCGTGAGTACGAGGTTGATCCACAGGGAAGTTGTTTGAAGAGTTCAAATGTATATTTTTGAAAAAATGGATTTATGTGAATCAAAATATATGAACAATTAATGTATGTTGTAACTAAAGGAGAACCAAAGTAATAAAAGTACTGAGGATTAGGGATCCACTTTTAAGTTTTGGAGAGAGAAACAGTTATTTATTCTTTTTACCTCTATTAATTTCCATAATTGAAATCCATACATAATGAAGGTTCCAATGGGAAGATATTATCAAATAACTCATGCAATAAGGTAATCCTGATATTGTTTTACTATTGCAAATTATCTCTTAACACCAATATTTATTTATGGGATCAAACATTTATGCACACCTTCATCAACAACAAATCAAGGTTTTATATTAACAGTTGGTGGAGTAAAACCGTACAATAAATTAAATAAGCTCAAGTATTTGTTGTGCCATTGGAGATACATAAATCAAAAATCACAACAGAATAAGCAGGGTTTAGATCAAAACTCAAAATAATAATACAACATACTTAAACATTTTCTACTCTTATAACCATTCATCTTCCTCCATCAAGAGGTTTACCTTTTTTTCTCAGCAAAAAAAATTTAGAAAGACATAATAAAAGTAGCAAAGACTAAAAATATAAGAGAAACTAAAGAATGCATTTCTATTACTACTAGAAAACTTACAATACTAGAAAACATACAAACTTGAAAACTTAGCCTAAAGAAATCCTCTACCCCTCCCCCCTCCTTTTACAATCTTAATACGTGGCCTATTTATAGTACTTAGAGTAAGCTAGAGGCCAAACAAAAAATGGAGGGGTTAATCAAGTGGTATGCTAGTTGCCAACAGTTGGTAAGTTGTTACACCAAGTCCTCACCTACCAAATTGAATTATATTTTTTGGTTAGATACAGCCAGATTTTGATGATTCATAAAGAAGAAAAATTGTCAATCTTTTGGTGTTGATAGATTTTCATATATCATTTGTCAAATTTGGCAATCGGATGAAAGAGATATGATCTGATTACCGAATCATGTCCAAGAGTCATCCTTTAACAGCAGTAGCAACTTGCAGCCTATGATTTTACCATTTTGACACATTGTCTCACCATATTGTCTTTAAAAACTTGTTTATTTACCTCTTGTGTATAACATATCTAAATTTCAGTCCAAAATAATATTGGGCTCAAGAGATATAACCCAATAAGTAAAATAAGTCAATATTGGGCTGAACTCTTATCCGAATATTGGTGATCCATTATGTGCAACTATTTGGATGAATTTTCTGCTATAATCGAGACTGAATTGGGGTGAGCTTCTAACTGAATCAAATGAAATAAGCTTTAGGTCCATAGAGCTTTTGATCATAAAGTTATGCTTAAATTACAAAAATTGCACAAGTTTGGAAACATGCTTCTATTTATTCCCTAACAAAACATTAATAAAACAATAATATTAACAAGAATAAAGCAAGAAAAGTATAAAGGATTTAATACAAAAATATGTTAAAATATGCACTTATCAAATTTTTCCACACTTAATCCTTGCTTGTCCTCGAGCAAGACTAAAACAAACCTAAACTAATCCACTTTCATAGGAAATCACAATTGCATTTAACATATACAATAAGCCTTTAAACCCCTAGGTGACCCATAGAGGACGAGTTATAGTCTCGTGAAGGTTTTCAGCAGTGATACCTACAAACACCTATAATAACTTTTTTCCAACTTTTATTCTCATGAAGCAACAAAATAATATACAAATAAAATCAAACAAGTGTTAAGTTTAACTCTTAGTCATTCAAAAGTCAATACATTTCTACAATAAGCATACTCAAGTATGTGTATGGATAGTTAATATCAATACTGATGAAACTATGCATGCTTCAAATAAGTAATTTCTTATAAAACCTTACAAAAATCATCACCCAATCTCTATCAGAAAAGTTAAACATCATAGGCTCTTCCTTTGATGCAAATCTCCACTACACTGAAGGCACTACACGAAATCTAAAGGTTTTCAACAAAGGTTGTAATGGGGCTAAAGGGTAGTAATGTAGCTAAGAAATAAAAAGATAAGATGCAACAAAGGTTCTAAAAACTTCATGGAATTAGAGACAAAGAGTTTATCGATGAAGAATTCTCAAACTCCACAAATTTCAACACTGGGGTCTATTGTTATTGAATTGGAACCTTCTTATTCATCTTGCAACATCTCATTTTTAGTTGCAACTGTAGCACTTTGCAATTTTTTTTTCTATTTTTTTATTATTTTTTTTTTCTTTTTTTTGAAAAAAAACTCCCCCACAATTATCTTCTATTCCAACCTAAATTTCTTTTGTAAGTTCACGTTGTCAATTGAATATCTCTTAAACTCCAATCATTTTTAGAACAAGGGTTGGATAATAGTGTATTAGGTTAGGTAAAAAGATATGGTTACAAAAAAAAATATTTATTTATTGAAAGGCTCAAAGTGGTTTACTAGGGGGATGTTCTCTTGAAATATCATATGAGGAACAAGCTAATTTGGCAATGGTGCTAGAAAACCTAATGCCTTAATCATTTTTTTAGTGGTGCACTATCAGTCATTCACCTCGACAGACCAAAAGTAAAAGTTCTAATACTCAACCCCTACATGTTGAAGATCCAAGTGATGATTAGAGTAAGGGCATAAGAACTTCCTATTTTGACATGATTGTCTTCACACTGAATAACATAACTATTTATGCAAAAAAAAGGAGTATAATTATCGCAAAAATATATTAACTAAATAACAACATTAAAGTCCAAAACAACACCCATCATCAATCAAACCACATTATTCATGCTTAATTTTAATCATTGAAGTTGGAAGAACCTCTACGACTCAAAAAAAATAAAAATAATTGGTAATTCACAAACATTTTTAAAAAACTTCACAAACTTATCATGTTATGCAAAAAATAGGGATGCATCTCAAGAGTTTAAATTACCCTTTACTCCACCATTTTTTATGATTTCAACGGACCTATCAAAAAACATGCTTGATTTTTTTTTAATTTTTTTAACTAGAAAAACACACATTGAACACACAAGTTATGATATCAACTATCCCTCCCCCCAACCTAATTGAGACATTGTCCCCAATGTCAAAAATAGATAGAAAAGTAGAGTTTGAAAGATATCACCTAAAGTGTGGCTAAAAAAATAAAGCTAGAACAACAAACAAAAAAAACACATACTATTAGATAAAACCATTAACAATAAGTATCACAAACTGATAGTCAAATGCAATTTGCGTTTTCGACCATTGTTCCTATTGGACCAATCCACATTGACCAAGGCTAGATTGGGTTCTGGCACATATGCTAGAAGTTAATCAATCAGCTGATCAGGTGTTGGAACAGAAATGAGGATTCTTCTCGCAAACGGTGAAATAAAACCTTTTTTCACAGCATGATTTACAAAAGATAGCAAACCATCATAAAAACCATTAACATTAAGAATACCTATAGGTTTTTGGTGAATGTTGAATTGTGCCCAAGAGACAACTTAGAATAATTCCTCCAGTGTACCAAAACCGCCAAGTAGAATGATGAATGCATCCACATTATTTAACATGTTAGGTATTCTGTCCTGAATATGTGACACTTTTAGCTCATCTCAAATGGTCATACCTGTGATATTCTATACTGTTAAAGATTTTGGGATAACTCCCAAAACTTTGACACCTCCTACATAAGTAGAAATAGCAACATTCCCCATTAACCCTAAACTGCCTCCCCATATACTAAATGAATTTTTCTCTCTGCTAAAGTTCTACCAAGGTTATTGGCTTCCTTATAAACTCACCATTTTTTCCAAGATTGGATCCACAAAAAACATAAATGCAATTGAATTTGCGAGTTGAAGAAACTTCTATTTTTTTTTAATTTTTTTTCTTTTTGAAAATAAGTTGTGCAAAAATAGAGTGAGTACGGTGATATTTATTAAGGTGTGAACAGGAAATGCATTTATTGTATGTCTTTTTTCTTTTGTCAAAAAGGTTGAAAATAAGGACACACACAAAATTTAAAAATTACCTACTTACACGTAAATGTACATGTAGTTGTGATTGTGGCTCACATCTTTCTCTGATTTTACGTCCAGTAATGACTTAAACGCTCTCTATAGGTCGAGGATATGTTTCTCATCCAGTTTTCTTATAAACTGGCAAACAGGATCTTTTAATATTAGATTTCCAAGACTATAAAGCTCATATTCATTTCAAAAATGATCCCATAAATCAAGAATTGCACGTTGTATCAATCCACATGAATGCGTCTCAAGAGTCAATATAATGTGATCTAAAGACTCCTTACTCAATCCATCCATAATGAATTTAAGTTTATCTTCTTGATTTTAAAGACCATTCTTAAAGAACGACACTTTTTGTTGCAAGTCCATCTAGCATAATTATGATAAAATTTTATTTTTTTAGCCCTTTGTTTTTTTTAATATGTGTTTTTATCAAAACTAAGCATGTATCTAGTAAGCAAATCTGGAAACTCATGTGAAAACTCACTTGCTCTTATCTTTGCTTCAATTATCCATCTTATGTCCTCCAAGATGCCTTTGTGCATAAGCATCCTCAATCTTTCAATCCTATCTCATTGTCAGGACACACATCTTGAAAGATTTGATTCAGACAATATTTGAATAGGTATGGATCATCCCAATAAAAAAATTTAACCTCAGTCAAAAACTTCTTTTTGTCTTGAGAGTTCCAATGCAATGGCATCTTTCCTGTCACAAGAAAATTAACAATGTCAGCAAACCAAGGTAAAATAGAAATATTAAATAGTTGTTCATCAGGGAAAGTGTTATTAATTGGTGTGGTTTGAAACAAGTCATCACAAACAAGTCTCGACAAATGATCAGCCACTACATTCTCTACTCTCTTTTTATCTTGAATAGTAACATTAAATTCCTAAAGTAAGAGAATCCACCTAATCAGTCTTGATTTAGCATCTTTTTTGACAAAAAATATTTCAAAGCTGCATGATCACTGAAAACAACTGGTGAGCCAACAAGATAAGATCGAAATTTGTCCAATGCAAAAACTACAGCAAGTAATTCTTTTTCAGTTATTGTATAATTCAATTGAGCACCATTTAAAGTTTTACTTGCATAGTAAATAACATATAGTTTCTTATCTTTTCTTTGTCCCAAGACAGCTCCAACAGCATAATCACTAGCATCACACATTATTTCAAAAGATAAAGTTCAATCTGAAGACTGCATGATTGGAGCAGATGTAAGCATGCTTTTAAGCTTAACAAAATCATTTTCACAGTTTTCAGGATATTATACTAAAATCTTTCATAATTCTTCTATAAAAAACAGTATGTCCTAAAAATTATCTAACCTCCTTCACAGTCTTTGGTGTTGGAAAATTGATAATTAACTCAATTTTAGATTTGTCAACCTCAATACATTCTGATGAAATAATGTGTCCAAGAACAATACCAGTTGTTACCATGAAATGACATTTCTCCCAATTGACCACAAGATTCTTTTCTTCACACCTGATCAAAACTTTTTCTAAATTAGATAAGTAATCATCAAATAAATTACCAAAAATAGAAAATTCATCCATGAAGACTTCAAGAAAACGTTCATCCATGTCACTAAAAATACTAAGCATGCATTGTTGGAATGTAGCTGGTGCATTACATAATCCAAAAGGCATACTTTGATATGCAAAAGTACCAAAAGGACATGTAAAAGTTGTTTTCTCTTGATCTTCAAGTGCAATTGCAATTTGATTATACCCAAAATATCCATCTAAAAAGCAATAAAATTCATGTCCTACAACTCTTTCTAAAATTTGATCCATGAAAGGTAATGGAAAATGATCTTTTTCTAGTAACTGAGTTGAGTTTCCTATATTCAATGCACATTTGCCAACCAATAACAGTCCTAGTTGGAATTAATTCATCATTCTCTTTCTTAACTATAGTAACTCTAGATTTCTTAGGTACAACTTAAGTAGGACGTACCTATTTGTTATCAGAAATAAGATAAATGATTCTATTATCTAAGAGTTTAATGACTTCATTTCTCACTACTTCTTTCATATTAGGATTTAGCCTTCGTTGCATTTCTCTAAAAGGTTTAGCATTTTTCTCTAGATAGATGTTGTGTGTGCAAATGAAAGGATTAATACCTTTAATATCAGCAATGGTCCATCCTAAAGCATTCTTATGCATTTTTAAAGTTTCGGTCAACTTACCTTCTTGAGATGCATCGAGTTTGGAAGAAATTATTACTGGAAAAGTCTTATTCTCACTTAAGAAAGAGTATTTCAAATCAACTGGCAAATGTTTCAAATCAACCACGGGAGCTTTAATACTTGATGGAATAGATTTTACTGTTGATGATAAAAGTTCTTCGAACATTGGCTTTTAAAAATATTTTTCTTGTACCTGCAAAAATTTAGAGATAGTATTAGTGTGTGCCTTTTTACAAATACTTTCACTTTCGAAGAAGTCTCTAAAGAATGTGAAGAGTTAGTGGTAGTAAAGTATTCATGAACAAGTTTCTTAATTGAATCCACTTCCTGTACTTCAACATCTTCTGCAGCTTACTTACAAATATTAAACACATTTAGTTCCAAAGTCATATTTCCAAATGATAACTTCAAAATGCCATTCCTACAATTAATCAAATCATTTGAAGTTGCAAGAAAATGACGACCCAAAATGATAGGAATTTGTGTATGTGTTGGTGCAACAGGCTCTGTGTCCAAAATAATAAAATCAACTGGAAAGTAAAACTTATCAATTTGTACCAACATATCTTCTACTATTCCCTTTGGAACTTTAATCGAACGATCAGCTAGTTGGAGTACAACAAAAGTTGTTTTAGGTTCTCCCAAACCTAACTGTTCAAACACTGAGAAAGGTAGAAGATTTACACTAGTACCAAGATCATGCAAAGTACGCTCTATTCTAGTGTTTCCTATGATACATGAAATGGTTGGACAACCTGTATCTTTGTACTTGGATGGAGTGAATTGTTAAAAGATTGAACTAACACTTTCAGTTAAAAATATCTTCTTTTGTACATAATGATTTCTTTTGATTGTACACAAATCTTTCAAAAATTTAGCATAAGGTGGAACTTGCTTGATTGCATCCAACAATGGAATATTAATCTTTACTTGTTTAAAAATTTCAAAAATTTAGCATTTGAGTTCAATTTTTTAGTTGCTTGCAATCTTTGAGGAAAGGATGCTGGAGGTAAATATTTTTCTTTTTCATCATTTTCACACTTTCCTTTTTCAAACTTGCCTTCATCGTCAAGACTATTTCTATTTTTCATTTTTGGAGGTAGATTAGAAACTTTCTTCTTATGATAAATAGTCTTGTCAATAATTTTTCCATTCCGAAGAGTTGTAACTAAATTAGCCTCCTTAACTAAATTTTCACCTAAAGAAGAAACATGACACTGAGTGAAAGGATTAGGTTGAGGCTGAGCAGGAAATTTACCTTTTCATGAGTACGCAAAGAAGCTATCAGTGTTGAAAGTGTGCTTCTGATCTCATTGATAGCTTGTGAAGTCTAATTATTTATGTTTGTTTGTTCATGCATAAATGCTTGCAAAGTCTCCTCAATGGACTTTGTATGTGGAGTTGGATAAGAATGAAAGTTTGGTAGTTTTTGTGAATGCAGCGGTTGGGTACGATTATCATCTCGCCAATTAAAATTTGGATGATTTCTCCATTATGGATTGTAAGTTTCGTAATATGGAGAATGGAAAGGTTTTTTGAATGTGTTCATGAAATTTGTTTGTACTGGAATGTTTGGACATTCATTATTGGAGTGCCCCAAAAGTTCATAATTACTACAAACTTTTTCCTCTTACATAGATTTGTTTTTCCTTACCTTTTTAAGTTCCATGACTTCAACTTTTCTTGTTAAACTAATAAGCTTAGCATTTATATCATCTTCTTGGCTAAGGTAATATTTTCCTTTATTACTATTAGCAAGATTAGATCTAATAGAACCTTCGGAATAATTAACACTATGCCATGATTGAGAGTTTTCTATCAAATGATCTAGATATTCTAGGGCTTCATCAGGTTCTTTATCAAGAAACTCACCATTACATATTATTTCAATAAATTATTTTGTTTCAGGAGTTAAACCTTCATAAAAACAACTAATTAAGCACCATTTTTTAAAATTATGATGTGGGTATAAATTCAACAAATCTTTAAATCTTTCCCAACATTGAAAGAAAGCTTCATTAGAAATTTGAGAAAAATTTTGAATTTGTCTTTTCAAAGCATTAGTTTTATGAGTTGGAAAGAATTTTTTCAAAAATTCAGCTTGCATTTCTTGCCAAGTGCCAATTGACCTAGGTTTTAAAGAACCAAGCCAATTTTTTGCTTTATCTTTTAAAGAAAAAGGAAATAATTTGAGCTTAACAATCTCATTTGTGCAAGTTTGATCATTAAAAGTGGCACATACTTCATCAAATTCTTTTAAATGTAAGTAAGGGCTTTCAGAGTCTAAACCATGGAAATTAGAAAGTAAAGGGATCATACTTGAATCGAAAATTATTTGCATTCAAAGGAAAAATGAAACAAGAAGGAAAAGAATTTCAAGGAGGTTGCAAGTAATAATGCATGGTACGCACCTGCTAATTCTCATTTTCATCTTGAACACTTTCATTTTCAGCCATAGTGGAAGTGTGTGGAGATGATTCAAATAAATTTCCAAACAAAGTTTCAGAATTATTTCTAACTAAACGCCGAAAATTATGACTACGATACCATATAACCATACATCCACAAAGAAAATAAACTAATGCTTTAAAACCTGAATACTAAACTATATTTACAAAGAAAAAATATTAACAAACCTGAATACTTGCTTTGCCTTCCCCGGCAATGGCGCCAAAAACATGCTAAAACTTTAAGTTTGCAAACTCAAGTGTAGGTTGTATTAAGTAAGAAATTTCTCGTGAGTCCGAAGTCAATCCACAGGGAAGTTGTTTGAATAGTTCAAGTGTATATTTCTAAAAAATTAGATTTATGTGAATCAAAATATATGAATAGTTAATGTATGTTGTAACTAAAAAAGAACCAAAGTAATAAAAGTACTGAGAATTAGGGATCTACTCTTGAGTTTTGGAGAGAGAAATAGTTATTTATTCTTTTTACCTCTATTAATTGCCACAATTGGAATCCATACATAATGAAAGTTCCAATGGAAAGATATTATCAAACAACTCATGCAATAAGGTAATCATGATATTATCTTACTATTGCAAATTATCTCTTGACACCAACAC